>JARHVA010007217.1:547500-582500 GCA_037957365.1 Torreya grandis
TATGTAATGATATGTTATTATATATTGTATATGAAGGTTGTAATTTTTTAATGATTGGTGTTGAGCTTGTTTATCAATAACACTAATGTCATTTTGATATTAAAGTGTAATTATTTATTCCATTAGTTGGGTCAATTTTTGAATTGTCATATATAAGTCTTATTTAGTTGATAAATTCATTTTTAATATGTTTAATAAATTGGAAAATGGGGTATTTAGGATGGAGAATCCACTTCCTCATATTTTTATTTGACCCCTTATGTTGATGTCATAATGCTGGAAAGAAGATCTAACTCACTTGTTCACAAATATATTATGTAATTTGGTCATTATTGGTGTTGTAAATAGAGTTGTTTGATATTAGATTATCCTAAAATTATGAGAAAGATGTAACCAAGATTATAGAGGATATATGTTTTGGATATTTGTAACAAATTATACTATGTTATTAGATTGAGCTTATGTTTGCCTGATTGGTTAGAGAATTAATAAAATCTTGTAATACTCTTAGTTTGAGTCATTATAAAAATAAAGCTTCTCGTGTTTCAATAAATTATTTTTTTAATTATTGTAAACTTTATTTTAGAATTGAATAGTTATTATAACCCTTGTAAATTTTGATACACTAGTAAATCTTTGTTTAATCTTTAATCTGAATTATTAGTCTTTAAATTCCTATAACTGTAGGTCTAATATGGGTGATTGGTAAACCAAAAAATGAAGTATTCAAGTAGTAAAATTGAATTCATATAGTCATGGTTTTATAAATAATTATTATTGGTAAAATTCACTTTTGCAACTAAAAGAACGTAGTTTACACAAATAAAATTGGAAGAACCATAGGCTTATATACCTAGATTTATCATACACTCAGAATAGGTAATGTAAAAATGATGATGTGTAGTGTTATACAAGGATTTACCTTGAGTAATAAAGAATGAATTTACTTCATCGATATTGTAAATATAAAAATAAAAAAAACATGATTAAATTGAGAATGAGCTTAGGTCAACAGATAACTAACTCAGATAAATAAATGTTCTAGTCATTTTACATAAATAGAAATTTGTAACCTCTACCTCTATCCTAATATAATATGATTCATTGAGTTGTATACATCTAAATCATTTACTTGTACTTAATAAAAACTATTTTAGAGACAAATATCAAATTTAATCACTTGTTGATTAATTTTGGTTTCTATAATCTTTTTGGAATCACCCTACCAAATGAAGATAAAGCGATAGCTTCTCGGATTAAGAGGTTCATAGTGTTTCTCCCATATTTAAATTAACATAGGTAATTTGAAATAACCAAAACATGATTATGTAATATTTTTAATAACTTTTTTTAAAATTAAATTTATACATAATGTTTTTGTTGTTTTGATTTTTTTGTCTTCAAGGTTACTCTAGAAATGGGCTCAAATTAATAGAAAAACATGAGATTTTCTAAAGTTAAAACTTGTAGTCTCTTGAATTATATCATGGGATTTAAGATCTGCAACCATTATTTTCATACCCCATTCCAATTATTTGTTTTGGATCTATTTTTGAAGGCTTCTGGTAATTTTTGTCCCTAATTTTCTATTTCACCCTACAAAGTTATTTGAAATTCAAGTTACCAAAAATAGCTATAATAATATTTAAGTAAAACTGGTGGTTGGTAGTTATTATTATTACCTTTAAATTAATACTTAAACTTTTATTTTAATATTTTAAATGTTTTTATAATTTTCAATTAATCGATTATAAACCCAATTTATTTTCAAAAAACTACTTAGTAGAATAGTTTTCTACACTAAATCTTGTTTAGAAAGCTAAGTTATTTTATCATTTAAATTGGTGGAAAGTATTTTTCATAGTTCATAGTGGTATATTATATCTAATAAAATACTTAATGAATTTCATAATTACTTTTTCACCTTGTGTGTATTTTATTCATCTCCATTTGATATGTGATTTAACAAAATTGTAACTTAATTACAAGGTGAGCTAGTCAAGCTTAAATGCACTGTAGTTAGGTAATTACACTTTGACATGGACAATTAACTTTGAATGGAGAAATAATTGGTGGCACATGAATGTATTTTAATTTGGCATGATTATGATCTTGGTTTCTTATGTAGTGTTAATGCACTTATAGTTATATTGGTAGAAGTAAGGTGTCAATGAACCATTAACGGATCGTGTTCCACACTATTTGGAAAAAGCTTAAGTAATGGTTTAATTATTTTAAGATATACCTTATATCCCTTGAGTATTGATTTAAATTTATTATTTCACATCAGTTTTGTTAAAGTTAACATAGCTTAGTCACATCTAGCTTGTCGAATGCCTTTATGTTTATTGCTCTTCAAAATAAAAGGTGAACATCTACATTGTATATAATGTGGACACCTAAATTTGGCCACCAATGGATTATTATCCTAATTTAAACCAATTATTACCAACGATTGAACATTTATCCTAAAATTTTCTAAATGTCTCAAATTTGGCTTTATAACCATGTAATAAATCAATTTGGCCTATTAATCAATTAAATTGAACAAATACACTATCAATTAATTCAAAATCAATAAAAAAATGTCAAAAAGCCTAAAAAGGGTTAATTGTAACTAAATACTAATCAAATCATCATTGAATTCATCCATGAGCAATTAAATCAATTATAAAAAAGGAAAATTCAAATGTTAAGAGCATATTAAAAGTTAATCATTGCATTTTATGAGTTGTCACTTTTAGAAAATATCAAAAGAATATACTAGAAATATGCCAAACACACATATGTAAACCTAATCATGAGAATTTGGACACATTTAAAACTCAACAAATTTTAATAAACTTAACCAATGTTCTAATTTAACTCATTCTAAGTGATTTTGAAGCCTATAAAGACAAGCCTAGAGCTCTTCATTTAAGGATCTTGAAACATATTATAATTATAATGCTAGAGTTAAGCCATAAAGAAAATTCATATTGTTATAATGCCAAAATCAAACCAAGATGAGATGGATATATCCAAGCCCCATTGATGAAGACATTTGATCACAATCTTAGAAAGCCAATGAAGAAATCATTAAGAGCTCTCAAGGAAGGTAAAGATTATTGTTCTTTGCATTTTAGTTGGGTTTTCAATAATTGTTTGTTCATTAAGCTCCCCATAATATATAGTTTTAGAGATGTTATTATGTTAGTGTATTTATTTTAATTTTTTATAGACTAACACTTGATCTAACATCCTCTCTTTGTCAAATTTCTTGATCACAAATGGCATGCTCGGTGGGACACGATTGTGCACCCCACATATTTGAACAAAAATGGATTTTAAAATAGCTCTTGTTTTTTAATTTATTTACTATTTTTTTGAATTTTTTTTATAGGTTTTTATTACTATTTTTAGTTTAGAAGTTATGACTCTTTTAGTGATTGTAACTTTTAATTTTCTATTTTTTTGGTAAAAATGGATAATACATAACTAATAAATTTTTTTGTTCACTTTTTTGACCTAAATTATTTTATAGATATGTTACCTAGACATATAAACAACCTAAAAATGTTTTGTGACAAACTGATGTACATTTTTAAAATTATGATGAAAATACTAACTGCATGTTTTTATGTTTTATGTGTTTGGTTTTATTTGTTTTAACCTTCTAAATTGTTGTTTGCATATTATTATTATTATTATTATTATTATTATTATTATTATTATTATTATTATTATTATTATTATTATTATTATTATTATTATTATTATTATTATTATTGTGATTTTTTGATATTTTTATTAATATTTTTTCTCACCATTTCCTAACCTAGCATGTTTATCTCTTGTGGTTTTGCCTATGGGTCGACAAGTCATCCAAACCCAAGAGTATAATTTTCAAAGTTACATGTCTCATTCAAAAAATATATTCAAATCTAAACTACACTCTAAAAATTTTCTTTCAAGACTTATTTCAAAAGTGATCAAATAAAGTTTAATTAAGTCTTTTTAACCTCTTTTTTGGTGCTTAAAAATAATTAATAACTTTCATTTGATGTTTAAGGAAAAACTTAGATGCCTCTTTGAATGGTTTTGTGCTTGTTTCTTTAAAAAGTTTTGAATATCAAGGTCAAGGGACCAAAGAACACCACCAAATCTTTCAAATTTATTTATTTAAAATTGAACTCACTTCAAAGTTTGTTCTTAATAAGTTGTTTTATTAATTAGTTTTGTTTGAGAAAAGAGGAAGTTGTGAATATATGCTCTCCCTCTGTCTTCTATAAGGAACTTGTGGGATCAAAAATGCCATCTTATTTGAAAATTATCTTAGTCCAAAGGTATAAAAGTGATGTTGTGAATGCTCATTTCAATACTTGCATGGATTAGGTGATCTAGAAACAACCATAAATATAATTAACTTATTTTTTATTTCATTGCATCTTGGATTGTGAGGGGGCCTTCATTACCTTCCATTAGTTATATAGGGAAGCTTTAACCTAGGGTTTCATCTTCTAGCATCATCTTCAACCCCTCTTTATAGGGGGTATATAAATTGGGATCCCCTCACCAGGATGATGGTTTGAATGGTTGAATGATATTCATTAGTAAAGGCTAAGCCTAAGATGTTTGAACATCTTGAACATCATACTACACTAAGTGAGTGATAGGTGTAGTGGTTGTAAAAAGGGCAAGACCTTTTTACAACAAGCCATATGACATGGAACCAAATTATGTGCTAATTTTCTTATTTTATAATGTTAAAGTTGGTAGACATGAGATACATCTAGATGATAGAAAACCAATTAGTTTTAGTCAACCTCATTTTTCCACACCCTTGATAGGATTTAGGGTGATTTACTTAACCGTATTTTTTCATTTTACTGCTTGGTATTTTTGAGACTAAAACTGATGTGTTTGTTTATAAACCATGTCAAAAAAAATTATTTATACATCACTCCCTTGTTAAGGAGGTATTATGCTAGTTGTTTTACACCACACTTGTGCCTTACAATTTTTTCTCAACTTTTTTGTATGTGTGTCACTTGAATGAAATAGGTATCGTTATGATTCCCAAATCATTATCATGTTTATTTATTTTGAGTCTTTGAAACAAAACATTTATCACATCATTAGAGAATGCTTATGCCATTACACTACACAAATTGTTTTAAACCTTGTTTAAACTTGTACCAAAACCATTGTTTAAAACCATGTCACGTATGCCATTTAGACCTTATTTATGTACCATCATGTCATCCAATCTTGTTTATCTTGTTTGATTTATCAAATCCTAGTATTGAAACATTGAGTTTTTAATTAACCTTATTAAAATTTTGAATTCAAACATTGATTTATTTTTGTTTAAGCCTTGCTTTACAGGGGCTGATACACAAATCTTTCTCTTTTGAGTTGTGTAAATTTGGTTAATTGACTACCAAAATGTGAAAGCTACTGATTTTTTGTTCAAATAACCTTGTTTCCATTGCTTTTTTTCATATATCCTATCATCATCATTGTTTGTACCTTTATTTAGGAAAACATATTCTTTTTTCTTAGAGTCTTTTGTCTTATGGCTTATACCAACTGATCATGTTTATGTTTGATTCTATGTGTTAGGTTTATGTCAAAGTTATTTCCAAATTTGTTAGATTAAATCAAATTACATCTTGTTTTTATTTTAAGTATATATTTTAACAACATTTGGCTAAAAGTCTTAGCATATCCTATTTGAGCTTAGCTTTGACTCCATGTTTGGACAAAAATCCTAGCAACTTTTTTTCTCTTTCTTAGTTTAGAACTTGTTTGGAACACTTTGGCCTTGATTTTTGACATGATAGTTTTTTTTTTAAACACTTGAAATTTTGTGTGTATGAGATTTGTTGTTAGACTATTTTATGCCAAGTCTTATCACAAACCATTTTGGATATATAACTACATGATCAATTCATTTTTTGGAGATACAACTCTACCCTTTTAACTAAGTTAGACCAAGTTTGAACCCTTTTTCCTTTGGACATTACTTTTTTAGATTTTGTAGAAATCTAAGCCTTTTTATTTTAGAGTTTTCTTCATTCATACAAATATGTCTAGCTACACTTACAATGGAGTTATGTACAATTTAAGTTATGATAAAATGGTCACACAAAATCTGACTAGAAACACCTATAGGGATAGATTTTGTAAGGAGTTTTATTATTCTTCTTAGAATAATCCATGTAGGGAAAAAAGTTAAGAACCAACTTATAATCTAACTCAAAACATCAACTGGGATGATATGGTTTATGAGTAGGACTTGGATTCTTTGGTTTTTGTGAACAATCAAGATCCATAATACCCTAAACTTTTCCTTTCAATACATCATCCTTTGTCTTGTGCAATAAATCAAGATTCATATCACCCATCCATTATTTAACCACCAACCATTATTCATCAAATTATAATCATTCCTCACTTTAAAAAATCCCAACTAATCTAATCTTGACCTAAACTAGTCCAATCCCAATTTCAATCAATCTAATTCTGACCTTAGCTAGTCCCATAAATACCTCAATCAAGCCAATCAATACCCCAACCAAGCCAATCAATGCCTATTCAACTGAGCTAATAATTCAAAAACAAAGTTGTTTTCAAAAATGGTATTTCTCAAGTCATTAGAAACCAAGGCCAAGAAAACCAACCAATCCAAGATGCTTTTATTGAACCAACCATTTGTGATAAGTCAACCTATGATGAATCACCTTCCAATCTTATTTTGATTATCGAGGAGTCTTACTCCAGTGATCTAGTCTTTGTTGAGTCACTTCTTAATGATTATAACTTCCTTTGGGAAAATCATTATCTCAACCATATTCTTATTTTTCAAGAGTATCCTATTGACAATCCAATCTTTGTGGAGTTATCTCTTAACTTTTTTCCCATCATTATGGAATCTCACTTTGACAAGCTAGTTTATATGGAAACCATCATGCCAACATAGGCCATTACTTGTCCAAAACCAAACATTCAACAAGACATCATTGTAATATAATACCCATTAGATGAATAAATAGAGTTAGAGTTAGGTTTTATTTTTGAACTGACATTAGCTTTAGCATCAAAATCAAAATCAACATTAGTCTTGACATCATATTCAGATTCCATTGAGTCAAATTAGATTTAGATACATAATATGTTTGTGACTATTAAAACATTAGTTATACATGCCTCATAGATCAATTTGAATACATTTATGATAATTACATAGTTTTTGAAGATGATTACTTCAACATTGACACAATTTATCATAGTATATTATATGATGATTGTGTTTCCAACCTCCATTCCATTACCATTCCACATGCCATTACCACCAACCAACATAGCCATATGTTGATTGGGACTAACTAAATCACACCTTGTTAAACTACATCCATGGTGACATAACAATTGAAAAATAACAAGGAGGCCAAGACCAATATCATATAGAAGAAGAACACTCTCCTAGTGAAATCTTTTCAGAGGTGCTAAGTTAAAATCAAACTTAGCATATTTTAGTGAAAACTTTTTGAATGCATAAAAGAAATCAAAGTCAAAAGTCAACATTCCTTATTAAAACCTTCTTGGAAGAACTCTAGGTAAATCAAGACAATTTCATTTGTAGAAACCTCTTTAAGGCACCAATAGTTGAGCATATAAGTTCTTTACTATTTGATGAAGACATTATCAGAGGACAAATCAAAATAGCTTCAAATCTACAACCTAATTAGATAGAATCCACTCTCAAGCCTAATTAAGAAATGAATCTAGTGGTCTTATTGAAAGAATATTAAAAAAACTTTAGCCTTGCCACATCAAAAGATATGTCAAATCTAGAATTAGCAACATTGTGTGCACCTAAAAATCTTGATCTTCATTTATTTCCCAAGCATTATACATTCCATTTCAAAAGTAAAACTATCAACCAAAATTTATCGCTATTTTCTACCCATAACCATACTTTCTTTTACATACCTAATATCAATAATTGAAGGAAATAGAATAAATTACTGACGAAGATCACAACAATATCATTTGCATTCAAATCCGCAACTAGTTCTTGATATAGTAACCATTTAGACAAGCTGTGGCCTAATAATTAACATGATTGTCTATTCTATTTTTATTTTTTGTTGATCATGATGTGCATCTCCCCATCAGTATAATAATAGAATAATTTACCATACCTAGGACAAACACATTTAAAACTAACCAATCATCAAATAAACACAAACATGTACCATATTGTTTCAATTACCATTCCTTTCACAATTGTTGTATACCTAGCTAGTCACTTACCACTTGGGGGAAACCCTCTCAAAAAAATTCTTTATCATCTTATCATTCTACCAGCCTATCATTATCTTATCACTTATCCATCCTATCTTCCATTATACCAAAACACGTTTTGATCCATCCTATCCTAGAAGGTTTGACCTTGGTTCATCCATTGGTTTCACATTTTTAGCACTAGAATTAGATTGGTTTCAATAGTTATTCAAGCATTCTAGATAGAGGTAGTATTCTGGATTAGTTTGATAAATTTTTTTCAAGTTGTATCCTTCATTTCTTATTCTTCTCTTATCATATTTATTTATGTGATCTTTATTATATCTACCTACAAGGTCAAATTAGTGTTCACCAATATTACTACTAATTATAACCACCTATGGGCAAATTGGTATCATTAATCTGATCAAGTATATCCTAGTTATAAATGGTTATGGGCAAACTAAGGGAAACACTTGTTTATTGTGCCTTAACCATACCAACTTTCCATTCTTATGCCAAACTATGCCATTATGCCAACTGTGCCTTTTTTGTTTGAATTAGCTACTACACTAGTTATATTCTTCCATTGTAAGGTGGAACTACTAGGACCTAGGTCCATTTTGGGACTATATGGGTCATGCTTAAATCATGTTGAGGTTAGCTAAGTCCCTCTTTTCCATGACTCTCTCATCATTTTATGAGAATCAATTCAATTTTTTCACACTCTTTCCATTTTATAAGCTTAGACTATTTTGTATCTCATAATTCTTAACTGGGTTGAGATGCTTGAAAAATTCTAAAAACATTCATAAAGTTTTAAAGATCCAAGAAAATTGGTCCTATCTGAGCCTCGTTAGTCATCTTCAAGATACCATGCCAAGGCAAATCCATTATACGATGCTTTCTATTGCTTTTGTTTTTAGGATTTTTATTTGTTTATTTATTTGTTCTCTTGCCTATTTGTTTTATTTTAGCACTATTACCTTAAATTAGTTTATAAGCATTCATTGGGTGATTCCTTGAGAAAATTATTCTCGAGTCTATCCATATTCATACATTGACATTATCATCCATTGGTTTATTATTTTTGAGTGTTTATTGGATTGAGATTCATTCCTTATAAATATTTTAGTATAGTCTTTATAGTGTTCTATCATGATGCATATTGTCATGTGTTATAAAAAAAATTAGCTTCAAGAATGTCTACAAGCAATAGAGCTAAAGAAGTTTCTCCTTGGTACCTTGGAAAATCGTTTCACCTATCTTGACCAAATCAACCATTATCCATTATAGTTTTATTATTACTAATAAGTATGAGCATCTCTTCATTGGTAGGTACAACTAAATCTTTTCTATTGATCCATCTCATTATTATATCCATCTCTTTTATTACCTTTCATCCCTATATGTTTCATTATTTGTGGATTATTTAATCATTATACCATCACATCTACATTTTTTCCCACTCATATTTAATCTATGCAATAGACTTTATCCTTGACTTATGCTTGATAGTCTTCCCTAACTAGGGTACCACCATATCAAACATTATCTTTTAGCCAATCTCGGTCCTTTTAATGATTATAATTGCCTATGGTAAAATCATTATTTTAAATTTTATTATTGATTATAAATTACTTTGGGAAAATTATTATCATTTTTAAGTGAATGCATGCAATTATTTCTCATTTGGATTACTCTCAACCATAGGTTAATCCCTCATTTCTTCTTGTTTCTTCTCAAAGGACTATGCATCCATAAATGTGATAGACATTCCCTGGATGGGGCATCATTGTAGGCTTAAAAAAAGATTATTGGGAGCTTTTTCTTCAACCATCATCTTATTTTTGGCATAAGAGCCATTTCACATTATTTGAGAAGACATTGATGTGCCTATGGTTTTGCAACATCTTCCTAAATAGAGGCAAACTATAGACACCTAAATTTTTCTAGCAATGGATTATTATTTGACTTTAGACCAATTAATACCAACAATTTACCATTTATCCTAAAAATTATAAATGCTTCAAATTTAGATTTATAACCATGTAATAAATCAATTTGACCTATTAATTAATTAAATTGAACAAATGCACTATCAATTAACTCAAAATCATTCAAAAATATCAAAAATCCTTAAAAGGGTTAATTAGCAATAAATCCTAACAAAATCCTAATCAAATCCTAATTTAATTCATCCATGATAAATTAGATCAATTATCAAAAAGGAAAATTCAAGTATTAAGAGCTTCTTAAAAGATAATCATTACCTTTTATGAGTTGTTAGCTTTGGAAAATATCAAAAGAGTAACCTAGGAATATGCCAAACACACCTATGCAAATGTAATTGTGAGCATTTGGACACCTTTAAAACTGAACCAAGGTTAATAAACTCAACCAAGGTTCCAATTTAACCCATTCCAACTGATTTTGAAGCCTATAAAAGCAAGCCTATAACTCTTCATTTAGAGCGCTTGAAACATATAGAGTTATAATGCTGAAGTTGATCCATAAATTAAATGCATAATGTTATAATTCCAAAATCAAGATAAGCCAAGACAAGCATGGTTCTAAAATGAGATGGAGAGAGCCAAGCCCCATTGATGAAGACCTTTTGAGCATAATCAAAACAAGCCAATGGAGAAAACATTTAGAGCTTTTAAGGAAGGTAAAGATTATTATTATTTACATTTTAGTTGGGTTTTCAATTATTGTTTATTCATGAATATCTGCCTAATATCTAGGCTTAGAGTTTTTAGTATGTTAGTTTGTTGATTTCATGGTTTTATGGACTAACACTTGATCTAAGCTCCTATCTTTGTCAAATTCTCTGATCACAAATAACATACCTTTTGTGTGTTTGTATACCTTTAAGGTTGCCTTTACTTATGGAAAAGGGATTAGAAGATGCATGTATTTAGTATTCACATTAGTATGGTTGTGTTAATAGTTGAAGTATTACTTATGAGGATTTTTTATTGCATAAGAAAAAAATAGTAGTGTTTTTATGGGTTTTATTTGGTTGAAATTTTTATGCTTTAGAATCATGACACTCATGTGGTATGTGATAAATCCATATGTAAATATGTCATTATATTTAAACAAAGTAAATGCCAAATTGGATATTTATTTTAAATTATATTAATTATAATGTCGATCTCACTCAACTGGATCTAGTGTTAGGTTTTACATCAAGCTTCTAGATCAGCATAGCATCAACCCCTTCTACATCAATGTTTGATTCACATTGCAACAAAAAGTTTAATCAAAGTTGTAAGCCATTTAATCCATGCATTTATGAATAAAACAAGTAAAATTCAAGTCAATTTGTGTTTAGCCATTTCATTTGATTTTTATAGATTTTAATTATTAAATGCTCATATAAGCCAAAGTTTAGGTTAGAGTTTACTTGTAGTTTTTCTACTTAATAAGTTAGTTATTCAAGTCATTAGTTTCATTTAGGTAGTTTAGATCTATTTTATATAACTTTTTGTTTAAAAAGTGTGGAGTTATTCGACATTTTTTTGTAAATTCAGTCTATAGATTTAAATAAATATATTTGTAGTTAAATTGACAAATCTAATTTTTTTTATAGTCATTATCATGTTTGCCAATAATATGTATTTATGTCTTTTATTTAATAAAGTCAATATAGAGTCTAGAGTCAAAAATTTTGGTTATCATTATCAAAATTAAAAAAGTATGTCAAAATCAAAATCAATTATTTGTATAAGGATGCATTTTTGGTGATCCCAATGTCTTGAGTCATATGTAAAAAGTGTCAATCTTATGGGGGGTTGTATTATCAAAAACAATAAAACATGATTCATTGACATTTTTTTTTTAGTAAGAAGTGTTAGAGATAAAATGATGGAGGAAACAAATGTTGGAGGTTCCAAATCTTCTTGTCAATCACCAATGATGGGGCCCAAGATGTTTTAGTGACATTTTGTGTGGTGTGTTTTCCATAATTTCCACTTTGTGTTTACAAAATAAGAATAGAAGTACAAGCCTATTTAAGTAATGTAATTTGTGTAAAAACTACAAACATAATTCCATTATGTGAAAACATTGTGAAAAGACAAAAGAACCAATGCAAGTCAATTCATGGATCTTGAAAGGATTTGTGGTCAATCCAAAAAACCACATGAGGTGAATAATTGATGTGCTCCTGTTCATGTCAAGGTTTGTGGTAAACCTGATTAAAACAATGGGAGGAGTGAGCCTTTATTTATATGAAGTTCATGAGCTAAATAGGGGATGCCAAAAGGGGTGAGCATACTATTGGTGAGAGTGTGAATGCTTTCTCTCCATGCAAAAACTAATAGGGTGGATGTTAGGGATTATTTTACTACATTGTGTGTATTTTTATATTTACCTCTTGGTAAATATAATATTAGTGTGTTAGTTAATTATAATTAGGTGGTCATAATATTATTAAAAAAATATTATGAACATAGTTTATTTTTTCATATTGTGGGGCTACAATGAGATATTGATGGAGAGATAATCTTCATGAATATAGGAATTATGTTCTTATAAATATGTAATGTCCTGTATGGATTTGTATTAGATGGAATAAAATAATAGTTTGGTGTGTTAAAATATTTCTAAGATTGTCTATTTTCAACTCATTTATTTTCTTTATCATACACTAATCTGAACTAGCCCCATCAGGGATAATTACATCAGGATTGATGCCTCTTTAGAGTATTGGTATGTAATCCACTCTCATCAAAATGAGGTGTTGAGGATGTTTAGTGTACCCCACTAACAAACACACATTTATTGTTGTATCAACTTTATGCCCTGACAACATGAAGGATTATAGTTTGTTAATAAAATCAATTAAAATAGGCCATCTACAAGGTTTCAAAACGTGTGCAAACAATAATAGACCTTAAATATCTAGACACATGTGCACCTAAAAGTTCAGGATAGTCTTGCATAGAGGACACTACTGCTAAAATAGGGACACTAATGCCGCATTCAACTACTATCCTATTAGGGTGATATTATCTAGGATGGGTTTTAATACCTAGATCCTATTTGAAACACTTAGACTAGCCTTTGCCTTTGTTTTCGACCTCTAGATCATTTATATCTATCAATTTCTAGCTAATTTCTTACTTGGATTATTTCTTTCTATTTTTATAAAGGTCAAAACTAGTTTATTATTAAATAAATAAATAGTTTTATTTATTCTATATTTATACCCTAATTTACTATACTCAAATCTTTGACAACATATGATTTACATTCACTAGCTCTTAAAAGGTTACAACATTTGGTGAACCTGACTTACTTTGAATAATACTAAAACCTAACCATATATGCTCTTAGGGTTTGTATACTTTTTGTTTCTATAATTAGATATTAGTTCTAAAATATCAAATTTGTTTCAGTATTTACCTCTTGCAATCTTTCATAAATTAAATTTATTTAAATATTCCAAATATATAATTGCCTATTTTCTTACTCCCCAAGCTATAATGGTAGAATTCAACAATTGATTTGACGAAACTAATAACAAACAATTGCAATATTTTGTTTCCGAACATTCATATATTCAAGATGACCTTATCAATATTATTCACAAAGAGTTTAAAAAACTAAAGAATGGTCAATCTTCTACTCCCTTAGATAATAACATTGTTACACCTACATTGGTGACAACTCATCTAGTATAACAGCAAATTTTAACTCAACAACATTTAGTGACAACTATGCATCTTATGGCTAGTTCCTCCTCTCTAGATGAATAATTCATTATGTGGAAGGTTCATACTCTATAGGCTAAGGTGTTATATCTTAATCAGAGATCCACAAGGCCATCATATGCCTTTGATTATCATGTTCTTTTACATACACCTTTGGAACATTACATAGTGGAAACTCCTTTTCCATCTAGATTTGTGGCACCTAAGATTATCTTGTATGATAATAAGGGTGACTTAGAGAACCATCTATGATATTTACATGCAACATGTTTGGACAACATGTTTAATTATTAGCTTCTCACTAAGTTATTTCCACAAAATCTAAAAGATTATGCCTTACAATGGTTCTATGATATACCAAATTAGTCTATCACCACTTTAAATCCATTGGTAAATATGTTTTTAGCACACTTATTAGTAAACATGATCTATAAGATCTCATATTATAAATTAACACAATTGAAACACAAAATAAATTAACCTATCAAGAAAAAAAATATTATAATATACGATTGTATTGTCCAAGTTTACTAGCCCCATATCAAACAAAGAGTCATAGGATATATTAAATTAGATCCTACTACTAGCATTTCATGAAGATATACTATTTAATAAGTTTCCAACCTTCATATATTTATGCCACATAATGAAATAAAGAAAATTTAAGCTTATCTCTATGGGCAAACTAAAATACACAAGTGGATCGAAATCAACTACTAAGAGTTATAATAAGCTTCCATAGAAAGTAAGGGACACAAAAAAAAGAGTGATATAAAATACATGGTTAATATAACTTCATATCCATTTCCTCACCTAATTTTATTAGCTCCTCCATGGAGTTTTTTCACCAACCATACATAATGTCCAGCACGTGTTTTACATCAACTCTTGAAATTCAATGGTATATCTCTCCCTTCCATCAAATAGGTTGATACAACATAGCCTCTTCAAAATAACTATGATTCCAATAAATTTTATGAATATCATAGAGAACCTTATTATACAACAAATCATTGCATCATATTGAAACATAAAATACAAGATTTGATAGAGGCTAATATTATTGATGTGAGCATATCCATAGAAACGCTAAAAGTTCAAAAAATTGAATCTAAGCCATTTAAAATATTATTAGATCCATTTATAAAGCATCTGAAAAATGAGGTAGAGAATAGTTCAGGTGTTCACTAGATGTATTAGTCACATCCATGACCAAAATCATATCACACTACTACAAAGGATACACACCCACTACACAACATCATCATTGTGTACCATAATACAATTCTAGATAGACCAGTCATGATTTTATTAGAGAAGATGATTCAAATTTATATGCACTCTTTGTATGATCCTACATATATCATCATCCTTATTAGAGTGTTATGGTTGACAATGAGTCAAGTTTTAACATGTGCACTATCACACTTCTAAAATATTTGGGGTATTCAAAGTAGGATATATATCCTATATACAAAATTATTCATAGTTTTAATGGCCATTTTCAGAACTCCATTGTGGATATTACACTTACACTATAGGTTAGACCAACATATGTGGCCACTAGTTCATAAGTAGTACCTAGTGCAGACACATTTTCCATGTTATAAATATAGTATTTACAAGACATCCCATCCACTATGCATAGATGCCTATAATATATACATGAAAATTAGGTGGTCACACTTGAGGGTCATTCATATGATTATCCTCTACCTATCTCACAAGTAATCATGACACAATTACTAGTTATAACCCTAAGCATAGTTCTTATCAATATACCACAAATTTCAATTGAGCCACCAATGAAAGCAAGGTCTAATCTTATAGTGTTTTCATGTATGCATAATCTCCCATAGAGACCATTATCAGAGATACCCCTATGTAGAGATATGTTGCATACTATAGAAGGCATCCCTATACTCATTTTATTTTGAGATTAGTCTTATTGAGTTTTTAGGGTTCTCAACATAGGACACCTATAACAACTACAACATCTTCTACCAGATGGGTCCTTAAGGCCTGTATAGTTCACATGACATAACTCAATTTCATGGGTTCCTAGTACAAATTAACAAGTAGTGCCAGATATAGATCATTTAGTACAATAGGTTTTGGGACCACAATTACCTTTTCATATAGCATGTATGATCACTTTTCCTTTGTTTGACATGGTCTACATTGATAGTGAGTCTCCTATGAGACTCATAAACTAGTATTGTTCCTTCCTTGTTGTACATAATTTCATCCTCTCTCACTCCTTGAATATAGTTTCATTTTCATGTTGCATTTGCATAGCTTATATCTAAGAAATAAAAAATAGTATAATATGTCAAAAACACAAAAACATTCAAGTATTTATTCAAAAAACATAAAAATTATAAATTGTATGCATTGCCATGTTTACATTTATTATATTTTCCATACAAAACATATGTTATATATCTTAGTATAGTTAGTTTTGTCATACATACATGCTTCACTTATTCTTGTCAAGTGCTTACGTATTGCTACAAGACTCAAGTACACTACACTGACCTAGATTTGATATTATCTACCCTTTAAGGGCATATACATAGATACACATGTTATTAATTTAACACATTCACCCATTTGGGGACACCCTATACATAGTTTCAATTACCATGTTCCATATTTATACACTTTAAATCATGATTTTAGCATTGGTATATCTTGATATTGATCATGCTACACTTACTCAAAACTTTTACTGACTATTACTACTTTAGACTCAATATATGTACCTATTGGATATTACATAGATTTTTATTATGTGTTCATATATAATTTCATTTTTATATATTTTAGTTTAAAATTGATGGTATCTATATTCTTCTTCTATTTGAGGGAATTTGAATATGCCATTTCTCTTTGGCTCTACACCACTTCTTTTCATAGTATGTACACTTTGGACATGTGCCCATGTCGTTGTGTGTGTTTTCTTGATTATGTATGTGAACATTTTAACATACCATTCTATGTGTCTCTAAGCCAGCTTGTTTGATGCTTATGTATGTGGACATTTTAACATGTCCTTCTATGTCTTGTTTTCTCATAATTAGTTATATGTTCTCATGTCCCTTGTATTGTGGTCTCTTAGCCTACTTTATGTTCCTCATGTGTTTTGTATGTATGTTTTTTTATATGCCTCATGGCCATGCCACTTGCATTTTATTATTAAACACTAAAATTTTATATGTCATGAGGTACCTCATGAATATCCCCCCATACATGGGTGTTGTGATGGACATCATGCCCAATCCCCCTAGGTAACTACTCGATTATTACTCAGATTTGTTGTTATATAAAATTTCATATATATATATATATATATATATATATATATATATATATATATATATTATTGTTAATGATAGACATAAGATACATCACACATTAAAACTTATGCTCAGATTTTCTTACATTCAGATATTATATATGCATGTTATATTATATAAATTGGTCATGTAAACATAGTGGAAACTAATGACATAGAGATCAGTATAGTTTCAAAAAATTAGAGAAAAAAATATTAGTGCCCATATTAAGACACTAGTTTCACATGGTGCTATTGTCTAAAATATGACACTATTATTAAATCACCTTAGTTTCAAAAAATATAGATTGGCAAAAAATATATAGTATGTATAGTCCAGATTGCATAGGTTCAATTACATATGTGTTAATTTAACTCAAATTCGTACCATTTTAGCTCAAATTCATACTAGTTTACTTAGATTGGGTACATCATGCATGGCATGACCATTCCCATTTAAATTTTAGATACTTTGATATACATTATTACAATTTAGTCCAAAATCCATATGCGTAGATATCAAATTTGGGGGCATGTTCATGACACATTATTTCCATTTTTATCATTTACACACTAGTTGATTAAATGGAATAACAAGTTCCATGTTATTCTATATGTTGTATACATTAGACAACATGTTTTAGATTACACATAAATTTCATGCCTTACTCCATCTTAAGTGGTTGACATTATTGAGTAGCCTAAAGCCTCCTAATATACCCAAGTGGTTACAAAGCAAACATTTTTAGTTAGATATATCTATTTTGGTATTTCTAGTTACATCATATAGTTTTAGGTTAAGTGCATCTACTACACATGGGTAGGAAATGATGGAGTCACAGTCTACTTGAGTTATTGATCTACCTACATGAGAATGTTAGACACACCATAAATCTAATCTAAGTTATTCATAGGTTATGATCCACAAAGTAGGCATGGGAAATGATGAATTCAAAATTAGATTGAGTTCTTGATCTACCCACATATGAGGATTAATTAAGCAATTAGCTCAATTCAAGTTATTCACTGGTTGATCACTATATGCATGCATACACATATGTTATCACATATTATATTCATTAGTTTACATACCCATTGAGGATTCACTCTTTTCCTCTCTCTTATCCATTTACTCAATTTTACTCATTTTTTAGTTTTTTCTCAATTTTGTCTTTATTTTTGATATCTCTTAAATAAGGACTGATCTATGCATGTTTCACTTATAGGACATGTATTGGATCATGTTTAACACACTTAGATATAGACTCATAGGCTTCACCTCTTGGGTAAGTCTAAGTATGATTCTTTTTCCTTTATCTTAGTCATTTCATTTTTCTACATTTATAGAATAAAATGGTGGAAATGTAATCACCTAAAAGTGACACTTGAGTGTTAATATTGGTACTTGAGACCATTTATTCCTAAATTATCTCTATACCTATCCTAGGCCTATTTTCATAGTTATCTAACCCTCGTGTGGGCTACAAACATCCCTAGTCATACTTAAAAAAGTCCTAGACCCTCATTTTTACATCTTAGCCCTTTTTGCCTTGATTCCTACCACTTGGACACTAGTAGAATAAAATGGAAAATAACTCCACATGGTGATAGTGTCCTAATATTAGTGATACTATCCTTTCCCTCCTTTTTCTACAAATGGATATCTTTTCAAATCTTAGACCTCTTAGGGTGGCCTAGACCTCTTTTAGTATCCACAAAAGCACTAGAATAGTATATATACATGAATTTTATCCCTCTAACCACTAGATGGAAATAAAATGGAAATTACATATGTAAATTTAGAACAAGTTGTCCACAATTAAGGTTATTAATCCCTGTTCTTCTTTACTTTTTCATACTACCATCTACAACATTCTTAAACTTAGATTTCTAGTCACAACACATTTAATGCACTCAAGTTAACTATAATATAACTTCACTTGTACTTACAATAGAACATAGGTGGGTATAACTACATTGGTATTGATCCCTCTTCAGAGTATTGGCATGTAAGTAACCCTCATCACAATAGGGTGTTGAGGATGTCTAGCCTACCCCACTAACAAATACACCTTTCATTTTATATCACTTAGATGCCCTAAAAATATGGATGATTATGATTTTCTCATTAAATTAATTAAAATAATACATTTATAAGTATTTATAACTCATGCATATAATAACACACCCTATATATCTAGACACAAGTGCACCTAGAAGCTCAAAATGGTCCTATAAAAATGACACTACTACTAAAATAGGGACACTAGTGACACATGGTACTAATATAAAATTAGGGAACTATTATCTAGGATGGGTTTTGACACCTATATCTTATTTATGACATGTAGGATAGTATTTACCTCATGTTTTAATCTCTAGATCATCCATCTTAGTCATTTTCTAGCTAAGTTATTACTTGTATTATTTATTATTATTTTTAGAAAGGTCAAAATTAGTCTATTTTGTAACAAATTAGAAAAACAAATTATCTCATATTACTACCCTAATTTACTATACTTAGATCTTTAGTAACATAATACATATATTGATTAAGTCTTAAAAGGTTATAACACACACACACACACACAAGTGTTTATACATGCATGCTTTGCATGATGATTGGAACATAGTGCTATTTATAGATATGAAAATTTAGAGTTCACTTGGAGGATGAGGCATTTCCCTTTACAATACTATATATATTTGTATCCTCCCCATCCTCAATGAAGGATTGTTTTAGCTATTAATATTAATAGGAAATTCAACATATTGTTATGTAATTATTCTTAAAGTGTAAATTTGATTCTTCTCAAACCTATTAATCATGTAATAAGTTATATAATTTTGGTATCTTAGTATTTTTTTTGTATGATTTCTCCTTCAAATACACATTAATATTGTGGTCTTGTTAATTTCCATTTTTTTATATATTAATAATAATCCCACCTTGTATATGTATAAACAAAATATTAAAAAATCATCAACCTTTGATTATATATTCTCAAGTTTATTATATTTTTATGTCCTTGGAATCTTTTTTGTGCTTTATTATTGATTTTTTTATATACTCTTATAGAAAAAATTAGTTCTTGATTATGTATCCAACCCCTAGTTCAAGAACTAAATTAGAAAGGTTTCATCTTGTTTGTTTCATATCCCTTATTTTTCACCTTACATTTACATCTTTTTGAGACATTAGGATAGATATATCATCAATTCACCTATATCAAAAATGTTTAGATTCATCTATATCCAAACCCATATGTGGTAAATAAACTACTTCACTCATCACTATTCCACCAATAGGTTGTTTATAAAAATCCAATAAACTAAAAATCAAGTTTTGGAGTGAATATTAATTCATATATCCTAAAATACTAAATGCCACCTTCCAAGGTTCCTTAGTGTGCATAAAATTCACATAAAAAGGAATATATTTGGCTCTAGAAAGAGGGTCAAACCTTCACTTTATTGATTAAAACCATTTGAGTTACACTTGATATTATAAGGATAGTAACCAGGTATAACTCTAACATTGGTTTATTGTTTCACCTTTGAATATTGATAGAACATTTAGGTTAGATAAGGGCACCTCAAGGACATATTGGACCTATTCATTTCCCACAACTATAAGAGGTCTAATCCCTATAATAACTATGGCCCTAGCTTGGTTAACTAGATATACTATTTCTATTATTTATGTTGCCCATGACTTACCTCAAAACCCCAAAAAATATATTCCCTCCTCCTCCCCTTTTGGAAGAAGGACTATTGAAGGACACCTGATGTCTTTCAAGACAACTCTAGGGATAATGAATTTGGTTAATGAAGATGTGGCATGCAATAATTTTCCTTTCACACTATAGTATGACCCTTATGATTGGTTTCTCAACCTCCTACATGATTCCATTACCTCTTGGGCCTAATGTGAAATCACCTTATAAGGTTAATTTGGATAGGTTATCAGTCTTAGTGTTCTTGTACCTAACACCCCCTCTTCTCGAGAAGGTAATGGGGACCCACATTTTTTTTGAAATTTGATCTTACTGGGGAATCCTTTAATATTTATACAAAATTTGGGAAAACTAAGACATTTCGATTTTCTAGTAGGATGATATTGGAGTTATGTTTATGAGACTAACTTATGTATTGCAAATAAATTCTTTGATTTCATAGTTGTCAGATTATTTCTTTAAGCCTTCATGTAAAATCATATTTTTAGATGTTATGTTTTAAGAAATTTTTTCTCGTACTTTCTTTCAAGCTTATTATTCATGGTTACAGATGTTTTATCTAAAACAATTATCTTGAAAAAATTTGGCCTACGGACTCCTTGCCTTATGGAATTCTAGACTACATACACTTTCCCCAAAATAAATTACCTAACGTATTATCCCTTTGACCCTATCCAAAATTATACCCTTCAAGATTTTTTAAATGAGCCTTATCCATACAAAATTACCCTTCAAGAATTTCAAATGTGCCCTTTGACCTTTACAAAGTAAACCCTTTGGTCAAAATTTTACCCTAAAGTATACCCTTAAAATTCTTTCCACCTACCATTTGGGACCCTTAAAACCCTTTAAAACTAGCCCTTCAGCCTTTCTTGAATTGACCATTTACCCCCTTCTTGATTGCTTCTTTGAGGGAACATACCCTTCAGGTTTTGTGTAGCATACCCTTCAGAGCTTATTAAAAACCCCTTACCCTATGAGACTTATCCTTCAAGATATTTATTTTGACCTTTTACCCTACAAAAGTTCCCTTCAACCTTTTTTAATGAAACTTTTCACCATGGACATGACCTCCAAACTTTTTATTTTGGACATTTTATTTGATACAAAAACCCTAAAGTAATTCCCCTAAGGGCACATGCCCTTTAAACTTCTTGAAACAACCCTTCAGATAATTTAAAAGTGACCTTTCAACCATTTTGATGTAGCCACTTAACCTTTAGAAATTTTGTCAATTTTTTTTTTCCTTAGCTAATTCCTTTTTACATTTTGTTTAAAAGAATTATACCCTTCAGGAATTTTATAAGTGCCCTTCAGCCTTTGTGAAGTAGACCCTTCAAAAATTTTGACATGGAAAAAATATCCTATAAAGTGTACCCTTAAAACCAAAATTACCCTTTGGGGAAATTTAAAGTGCCCTCTAGAACTTTGAAATAGCCCTCCAAAATAATTACTTTAGGACTTTTGCTTAGATTAATCCTTTAAAGAGACTGTTGTAAACACTTTCTCTGAAACAAATTCCTTATAAGAATTAGTCTACAAAAATAGGCCCAAAATCATTTTTTTGTACATTATAAAGTATTTTAGTACTAAGTCTCATCATAATTAGCCAATATAACATCAAAATACTTCTTATTTATATTTTAAATGTCCTCACCAACTTGAGCTAATAATTTTGAATTATACATGAAATGAAAGCCTAAAGTGAATGTTGCACATTTATGTCACATGAACTGGTATTCAAGGTCAGACTTTATAAAGTGATCCAATGTGATTAAAATATATTATTTACTTTTTATCTAACTTGTATTCAAAGTCTTACACTATCTTATAGTAATAAAGAGCCCTAGGTTCTACCTCAAGAGTATCAATGAGCAACAGTCAAGCTAGAGCTGAGTCATTTCTATTGGAATATAAGTATATATAGCATGCAGGATGTTGAGAAAGAGATAAGAATGAATAATATATCCATGACATCTACATCCAAAACATTTTGAGGTACCAATATGATATCTCCATACTTGATTAAAGACTTAATAAAATTTACCAATTTAATCATTGATGCCACTATATTCAAAGATAAATACAGGAATTACTCAGTGTTATGGGATGTTATTGATTTAGTGGAAATATTTTCATTAGAGGATGATATGACATTGGTGGACTAATTTTTTGTGAATGAATTATTGGATTACAAATGATAAACATTTGACTTTGTTTCTACAAAACTAGAAGTGATACCCTATATAGACCTCTTTCAGGACTATTCTTCACTAGTATAATATCGCATGACATGTTCTTACATCATTCAAAAAAATATATTGGTTGCTTGCATTTCAAGGGTAAATTTTTGGAGATATTTGTCATTTAAAATTAATGATATCTAATTATATAAGTACATACTAGTGTAATTCAACACAAATACCTCATTGGAGAAGGTGTTATTATCGTGGATCTTTCCAAACCCAAATATCACTTGGAAAATGAAAAATCCAAAAGGGGCTATCCCAATTGATAGGTTCAGGATGGGTATCCACATCAGCATGGTACTCCTTAATAGATTATAGGGTATGCCTAATATCTACTTTTTCAACTTAGACCAGGTATTATTATTGTATATGTTTATCATACATGATGCTACTTACACCCTTGGTGAGATCATAAGCCTATAGCTGAGGGAGTAAAGTATCCACAAAGACAAGCATCCTACACCCACTAGGGATTTTTTCATGATGTCATATTTATTTTATGCAATCATGGGAACATACTATAGAGACCTTGGAAATTTATGTTCTCTAGCCAAGAACTACATAGAGAACATAATTTGTGATTACTATCAATTTATGCACATCTACCGCTATACAAGGCACATGGTGAGAATCTTTAAGGATGTTTATCCTTAGATTTGGAAATCCATTCATATCTTGCCTATGCCTTAGATTGGGAAAAATATAGTGAAAAACCTAGCTAGAAAGGGAGATTTCTTCCTCTACCCTAATTTTACTATCATTATGGTATGGGGTAAAATTTTTATCCCATGTGTCTACCATGGTTCACTCTAGATAAGTTGGCCAAACTATATATTACCTTCCAATTATGGGAGAGTGTAGAGGAAGATTTGGTAAGGTAAAAGAAAGCCTTATATTTTAGCAATCTAATCACCATTAGGAGAATGACATATATAATGAGAAAACACTTTTGAGATGCAAGTGGAGAATGTAAGAGTTATCCTTTCCCTAAGCTTCCACACAGGAATTGGGATCCCCATGGGTGGATATAGAAACATATCAATGAGTTTAATATTCCATATAGTCATGAGCCCTATGACTATGATTTTGTATTTTTGAATGCTCAATCTAATGAATAAGTATTAGAATAATCATAATTTGTCAAATTATAGGAGGATCATTTGAGGATGATCTAAGGTGAGCCTTCTATTTTCAACATGGAATCAGATAATAGGAAGGAAATTTTTAAGGGGTGGTAGCACTCAAATTTTTAGAAAGGTGGATCCTTAGAAAAACCAAAGGAATAGGATACCTCCTCCTATCGAGGACTTACTCTAAAATTAAAGGAAATAAAGAAAGAACCTAGGCTACTTGAGCCTAGCATTACTAAGGGAGTATAGGTAGGAGACCCTGTTAGTGTCAACTCTAATGAGGAAGGCCAATTATAAGAGGAGCCTACTATAAGTTCTATCCAAAGCCTAATTGTTACATCTATTAGGGTAGCAACTCCTAGGGCATCTTAAACTATAGATCTTCTCAAGGACTACTCTAGTCTATATAATAAATCTTAAGACTCCCATGGGGATTCCCATAGAAGTATAGGCATTATAGGGCTCATCCACTCAACCTCCATGATAAAAACTAGCTAGGGGAGACATTATGATTAAATGCACTGAATATGACTCTGATGAGGAAGCCAAATAACCAATGCTATAAGCCTCTAGGAAGAACTAGTGGATATCTCACTTAAAGGTACTCAATATTTTGATAGTGTTCCTTTATCTTCTCTAGATTTTTTTTTTCAAGATGTCTCTATGAAAGTCCCTTCATCCATTCCTTCCACCTCCATGACCACTATTTCTCCTTTCATCTGTAATTCCATGCCATTCACCTCACCAATCCATTTTATTCCTAGTATCACTTCTATAGTTAAAGACATAAAGAAAAGAAGGTGCCTAGGAATGTGAAAATAACTTTAGCCACCTCTCAGCTCCATGTTCAATCCACCTGAATCACACTTCCACTTCCAAAAACCACTTTCATAGAAGAAACACTATGATAACCATTTGTAAGGGGAGGAAGGCCAAGCTTCAAATAATCATAGTCCATCCACTCCACCAATTTGGAGGCATAGATTGGCCTAAAATCATATGGCCTTCCCTCCTAAATGTCCTCACTAAGGCCTTCAGGAATTAATAGGAAGCCAAATAAGAAACATAAGTAGAGGTTGTTACTATAACCTATAATACATCTAAACTTGATATTATTGCATAGGCATTAAACTTGAGGTGTAAGGCTTCCCACTACCAAACCTTAAGATTATAGAACTCACATTTGTTTCCACATTTCTTGACCCTCCCACTAGTAGCATCTAAAGGGTAAAGAAGAGGAAACTAGAAGATGACAAGAGAACCCAAATCATCTTAGAGGAGATATAAGAGGTGTTCTCCCTTACTAAAAGGTAGAATAAATAGCTGGGACAACCCTTATATGAAGAAAATTTAGCAAACCTAGCCCAGGCACATATGGATGTTGTAGTTTCCATTCACCAAGGTACATAGCTATCCTAGCAAGACTTAGAAGTAGAGGTGTAGGTATTAAAGAGGGAAGTGGAATAACTCAGAAAAATACAAAATGGTGCACATCCTAGCTAGAATTGAGGCTGAGGTCCAAGAGGTAGCCTCAAGATGTTACAACACATTAGAAGCTATAGAGTTCATGAAGGCTGAGATTGCATCTCATGTGAGAAAAAATAATCTATTGTATAACTCCCTAAGAGATGATAATGCAAAATAAAAGATGCTAGTGGCCTACACATATAACTCGCTCTATAGACATCTTGATTTAATTATTATAGTAGAGGAATCTAATGCCTTGAACCTAGTAGTACTTAAATAGGAATAGCTAAGAGATTGGTTATATAATGTTGGAGTGTTAGTCCCTAAATAATAGGTTTATGAGGATCAATTCCTTTATATTTTACATGAGCTAAGGTCATCATAGGTAAAATACACTACTACTAAACTAGTTAGTAGGCTCAATTTTGATAAGCTTATTTAGAAGGTAGTTGATGAATTCAAATAGAGCTTGAAAGGTTTAAAAATTGAATAAATTGAATTAGAATTGAGAAAGGCTCAAAATAAGGTCACTGAAGTGGAGATCATCATGAATAAATTTCAAACAACCAAGGATGAGCATGACAAGCTCCTTGGATAGACCAGGAGAATTCATTGGCCTTTGCTACTAAATTTGGACATCATACAAAAGCAACATTTAGCAACCCAAAATGTCTATGAATATAATCATATGAGGAAAAGGAAAGCTTATAGTGGTGAAACTATAACTTCAATATCCACATCTACTTCCACTCCCACCAAATTACATGTTACACTTTAAATGGGCAAGCCTTGATAGGCTAAATTTCATACATAGATAATTTTATAGTAACCTATGTATTTAGTTTTATGAGAAGATAATTGTAATGAATTAACTCTATATTTTTTGTGCATGCACACATTACCTGACTTTGAAAAGTTAATTAATTTATTTTAAACTCCTAGATTGTTTTTAAACTACATGTTTGCTTTGATGCTTGTAACCACTTGTATGAATTTGGAGGATGAAGCACCCCCTTCCCCAAGTCTATATATAATTTTAACCCAAAAAATTGAATATAGATAAGTTAATAATTTTATATCATGAGAAAAGTGTCCTAAGTATTTTATTTCCCATTTCATGTAATTGATTGATTATTTCTATGGTTGTGTGATTCGACAAATCTTTAGTGTGCTAGAGTTACAAGTAGATTCTTGATTTCTCAATTGATATGATAATATTAAGATGTGAAATATATATTAAAGATAATTGAATATATAAATAAAGTGATTCAAGTTATTTGAATCATATTTTTTAATGTGTATTTATGCTTTCTTTGGTGTAGATTTTTGTGTCCATGCAAGAGCTACCTCAGATAATTCACTTGCCCAAGCCATAATCTCCTGATCAAGGGTGTGCAATAACTACCCCAAAAAGAGAAAAAAATTCCTAAGGCATGTGAACTTCCTAAATATATATTCACTTATAATTATTATCCATGTTTGACTACCTGTGTGCTATTATTGCTAGCAATAGACATTGTTTTGAGAAAGCATAGGTCTATTCAAAAACCAACTAAGGGAGTAATTCCCAATGATCATAGAGTCTATTTTTATGCCCTACCTTACCTTCATTTTGGGATTTTTATTAATACATATCCACTCTATATTATAATCCAAACACCCATCTAACTCATGTAATAAATCACTGCATTAGAAAACCACATCTCCATCTAAAAAAAACCTTTCTAATAGCTTGCATACCCTACATGTTATTCCATCAATAGGTTGTCAAAGACTACATACCTAAAACTCATTCCCTAGAGTGTATTTTACCTTTATTGATATCTTAAAACATTAGAAGCTACCTCATTAAGACTATGGTGTGTATAAAATCCAAATCAAAAAGTGTCATATACCAAAAATTTTCTAGTATGAGGAAAGATCCCAATGAACCCATTAGAGACTTTAATTATAGATTCCCAAAAAAAATAGTTGAGTTTATGATTCATATAAACCTAATTTTTCAATAACCTTTGAGATATACAATAATTCCTCAGATCATACAACCTTGGTCATATTACGTAGATCATAAGGCATCATTGAATTACCAATGACATATAATGAATATGTCAACATTGATGGTAAATAAATCCCAAAGTATAGATCTTAGTTGGATCCAATATCTACCAAAATTAACCAATGTTAAATTCAATTCCAAATGCTAACAAAAAACTATGGATTACAATTAGAATCACACACACATAATTTTCCTTGTCCCATGCTACATGAAATCAAAGTTTGAGCTTTTTGAACAACCATATTCATACATCCCATCAAAACCAAATATATAATTCAATTATAATAAATATATTCCATTTACGGTGCAAATATAGACTCTAAATAAACTAAATTAGATGTTATCAAAAGGATGGTGCAAAAGTTAAGTAATTAATTCTTGAGCATATAAAAAATAATGGGGAGTCTTGATGGATAAAATATAAATCAGGGCTTCAAATTCCAAAGATATAATAGTCCTTTCAACAAGCCTAAAAATAACATATAAAAACATCCACTCAAAAATGTTCCTAAAATAATTCTCATAGAAGCAACACTACCCAATTGGTGCTAGGTTCACAATATGACACAACATAGAGAAATAAATTGCATAGAATTATGCACTACTTTTGAAATCTTTCAAAAATAAATATAAATACAAGAGGTTTTTATGAACCAACTAGAGCCATATTATTCTAATGCATTATGCCACCCTAGTACAACAATAATATTTGAGACCTATGACTTCCCATTCCTAGTGGAAGATGAGAATGAACCATAAGATAATACATGCATTACATAGTTCCATAGGAACAATTACATTCTAGTGAATAAGAAACCTACTACTACCTCCACTCCTATGAACAAAAATGATACTACTTCTTTAGATTTAAAGTCAAATTACAATACACCTCTTCTAAAAGGGAAGTGATCAACACCAAAGCACAAAATCATAAAGCAAAGCTAGGTAGGATAGTGTTGAGGATATGAATTAGATTAAGGATAATATCACCTTTCATGAATTAGATTAGATGACTAAATAAAGGGAGTTATTTATCAAGGCCTTTATTAGGAAATCTTATACATCTAAAAATTCAAAAGCTATGCATGGAAATGTGATGTATATTAGGAAAAGTTAGAAGTGCCACATTTCCTATTGACTATGATAATTTTTGGAAATAATGTGCACATTATCCTAGTTGAATCAAGTGCCTCATCCAATTTAATGTTGATAATTATGTGAAATAAGTTGGGTTTGACCCTAGATAAGTCAAAAATATTGGTCCTATATTTGGAAAAGTCATTTATCCCATATGTTGGAGATTTGACTAATGTTTACATATAACTTACATTTAAGCCACATATAAAACAATACATAGATGTTATGATCATTGGAATTCCATAATATTATAGTTTCTTAGTCATGATTAGTCAAAGACACTAAATGGGTACATGGCCACATATTTGTCACACATATGGTTACCTCATAAAGGAGTGGCCAATCAGATCTAACTAGATATAAAAATGAAGATGAACAACATGATCACCAAGTACAATTCCAAGAATGATAATATTAAATTTATATCTCTAAATGTAGGAGTATGCACGTTTACTACCAAATAATATGTTTATGAAAAATAATTTGAACGTCCTTCTTGGTTATGGACTCTCCATTTTGATGGAACTAGATCAAAACAAGGTTTAGGTGTTGGCATAAACCTAATGGATCAAAATGAGAAAATATATATAGCTACCTACAGACTAAAATTTATCTTTAGTAATAATATAGATAAGTATGAAGCTTTAATCCTTAGCCTATAATTCACATTGAGGCATAAAATTAAGCAGTTTCAAATCTTTGGTGATTTTGAGCTGGTTGTTAACCAAATAAAAAATGCATGTTTTTTTAATATCATTTAATTAAAGAAGTAAAATCATTGATAATGGGACTAGATTAATTATTTTTATGTGCTAAACATTATAAAATCCCAAGGGAACAAAACTAGATGGAAGATTCACTAGTAACTTAAACTACCAATCTGAGCATTATTTAATTTTCAATTATAGTGAGAAACAAAATTTGAAAATCCTATAGGTATAATACAAAGATGTGATCATGTGGGGATATAAGTATTTGAAAGTCTTCAACCCTAGATTCATTACACATACCATTCCACTAAATAAATAACACAGACCATTTAGTCAGAGACAGAGATAAATAAACCCAATAATGGAACCTTTAATCCAAATTGAGATATAAAAGATAATAGAGGCCAACATTATATTCCTAATTAGGCATTATAATTTTTTTGCCAACCAAGTACTAGTGAGAAAGAAGAATTGATAAATTAGACTCTGTGTTGACTTTAGGAACATGAACCAAGAATTAGAAAAGGATAATTATCATTTGCCTTACCTAGACAAGGTAATTCACAAGGTCAATAGGTCTGAGATGATATAGTTTTTAGATGGATTCTTAGGCTATAATCAAGTAATAGTGGAATCACAAGATATAATGAAGACTAAATTTAATAGTAATTGGGGAATGTTTACATACAAAAGGATGCCTTTTTTACTAATCACTATAGGAGAAACCTTATAGAGAGTGGTGTACTTCACCTTTTATGTAGTTTTTTGGAAAATGCATCATCAACTACATGGATGACTTGATAATGTATTTAAAAGATATATCTGATCATGTAGAGCATCTACAAAGAGTATTTGATAGATGTAAAATATATTATATCTCTCTTAATCCAAAGAAAAACATATTTAGAGTCACTATATGGAATTTATTAGGCCATATCATCATAAGGGATAAGATCTCCATTGATTCAAAATGAGTTCAGGCCCTTTCCACGTTAATGCCTCCAAAAAATAAAGAGTTAAAGTCTTCATTTTCTAATATTAACTTTATAAGTAAATTGATTTCTAGTTAAAGTCTTCTTTTAAGGAATTTGTTTCAGAGAAAGTGTCTACAATAGTCTCTTTGAAGGATTAATCTAAGCAAAAGTCCTAAAGTAATTATTTTGGAGGGCTATTTCAAAGTTTTAGAGGGCACTTTAAATTTCCCCAAAGGGTAATTTTGGTTTTAAGGGTACACTTTATAGGGTATTTTTTCCATGTCAAAATTTTTGAGGGGTCTACTTCAAAGGCTGAAGGGCACTTATAAAATTCCAATATAGAGTGGATAATATAAGCCATTGAATATTGTGGTAAAGTGTGATGCCAATATAGAGTGGACAATATAAGCTAAGAGATATTTTTAAGACATTAAGTTTTCCATTACTCAAGCTCTATTTCTAATTATTATAGACTTAAATAAGGACTTCTACCTTTATTCCTTTGCTTTATATCATAATATAGAAGCTATACTCACATAAAATATAGATAACAATGAACATTTGATTGACTTCATGATCTCTAATTTGAATGATAAAAAGTTGAAGTACTCAATAATATATATATATATATATATATATATATATATATATGAATTGATCAAAGATGTGAAAATTTTAAGGCATTATATCTTGAGAAACATGACATATTCCAATATTATAGACCTAGATGTTAAGTTGACACTTGGCCCAAATGAGTTGGGTGAAATTAGAGACAAATAAATGGTAAAATTACAAGAGTTTAATATTGAAATCAAGCCATACAAGATGGTGAGAGGCCATAGAATAATCCAGATCATGACTGAGATAGATCCATGAATTTTTATTCAATAAATAAATGATACTCAATTAGATGTTGGTTAATGGTATGATCATATTATCCATTATTTTTTCATATTCACATGCCTCCTTGAGCTAAACATAGAGATAATATGAGATCTTAGGCTCAAATTAACTCATTATATGATAAATAGAGGAGTCATATACTAGAATAAATATGAGGACATCTACTTGAGGTATGTCTTATAATAAGAATCTATAGACAACCTAGGCAATCTATAATAAAATATAGGTATTGATGTCTCTCAAGAAATGATACATCTCAAAAAATATTAAGGATGGGATAATAATGGCCTAACATCTTCAAAGATACCCATAACCATGTTATAACCTACCATTAATGATAGGTATTTTTAAAAATGGAAGTGAATGATACCATGCCTCTACAACCCATCGTTAAAGGACACCTTTTTTATCAATGGGGTCTTGACTTCAATGGGGTGATAAACCCAAACTATTCAATAGGGCACAAATTTATCATAATAGTTATTGACTATTTCACTAGATGGAAATAAGTTGTGTCCATATAAAATTATAAAGTGTTGAATGTTATAACTTTCTTGAAAAAAATATAGTGAGTAAATTTAGCATTTTAATCTCCTTGTTTTGTGACAATGGTCTAGATTCACAATCTATTGAATTTATAGAGTGGGATTAAAATAACTAAATCAATACCAAGTTATCCTTAAACTACTACTCATAAGGGAATGGAGTGGTTGAATCTACTAATAAGAATATAATTGACACCACCATGTATTCAACATAAGATAAACCAAGAGAATGGCATCTACTACTCAGGTATGCACTATGGGAATATTGAAGAAAACAAAATCAATCCATCAAGGCTTCACCTTTTTTGATGGTGTATGGGAAATAACCATTTCACCCATAACTCTTAAAATCCAAACATACCAATTAATGCAGGAGTACATGAGGGAATATGAAATAATCTAGTCTAGACTACTTGACATAGTCTAGATGGAATATGCAATAACTAAGGCATTTCATAACTTTAGTAAACACTAAGACATAACCAAGAGGTGGTTTAAAACAAGATGTAAGTTTAAAGCCATTAATATTTTAGATGTAGTGCTCCTATGGGATAAAACACATGACAAGAAAGGACATCATGATAATTTCACTCCTTTATAGATTGGACCATATCAAATATCTAAAATATTGGGTAACAATGCCTTCTACTTTAATGACCTTTAAGGTAATGACTTCACTTCTTCAATCAATAAATATTTTTTCAAACATTATTTCATGTCTTCCCTAGTAGGAGATGCTTCAGAATGCCTATAAGTGGAAATGTAGATGTAGGAGTAGACTAAATTTCCTACTTTCTAGAATATTTTCCCTATTTTCTTAGATTAAGGTTTCATGATTTATGGATTTTATTTTAGTAGATTAGTTATTATGATTTCTATATTAGTTTTATAAAATTACAAAATAGACCAAGAATTTTCCTATGATGAAGTTATAAAAGACTTTCCAAAAACAAGGGGATAATATAAAAGAAGCATAATTGGCTTTCACAAGGATTTATTCTAATAATTATTTAGCTTGTGGGAATGAGGTATGTGATCTGACTTATTTAGTTTCTACCTAGAATGAGGGAGTATGATAGGCATTTTAGATCTACTATAATATAAATATTCAAATATTAGTAAAAAATTACATTCCAAAGATCAACTGCACTATTGCATGATAAAACTTGGATGGAAGATAATAAACATAAACATGGATGCACATTGATAGGGATGTACTGATTAAAATAAGTTTTATTATACATACACCTATCCAATGGCGGTTCCCAACCCTCTTTTTATATGTGTTTAAAAAAAAACATTGTACAAACTAATAAAGGATGGGTGATTCAATTAATCTCTACTAGGGAGATATAGACACCTAACTAGTAGCAAATTAAGGCTTTGATTGGAATCATAGGTGTCATTTTTGGGTCTATAGATGCCTAGATGGTATTAGAGCAATGATCATGATCCCCTTATTTTTTGGGTATAAAATTTAAATTCAAAACAAAACCCATAGTTTTTATCCATGATTTTGGTCAAAACTCTCATAATAAATGGAAATTGAATTCACAAAATCACACATAGATCTAAGAAATGCAAGGGGTTAGTATGTTACATGAGGAAGTAAGAGTCTTTTTATAGATAAAGGTATTACTTATTATTTTCTTGCTAGGACCAAATTTTTGTTAGGATACATTTCTAAGATTATGGTTTCTCAAATACTGAGAAGTATTTTCTTCACTGAGTCACCATTTATTTTTTCCTAACACACACCTCCCACCCACCCCCACCCATTTTAAAAATTTAAATGGAAACCCAATATTATTTGAATATACTTATTTAATATCCATTAATCCTTAGAAATTTATGACACTAGTTCTATTTGCATAATATTAAGGTTAGCTTAAAAGTATAAACTTATAGAGTCCAAAATTATGAAAATTAAAGATTGATCGATCATTTTGGTATATTTAAAAACTTGGGATTTCATAATTAAATTTATGAATTTTTTGCACTAACATAACTAATATATCATGTCCTAGTGTTCTTATGTTTTTCATATGATTGAAATACCATGGGAAAAATTTGAAAATTATTTACTATGGAGCCCTACTTTATTTATCTAGGATGGGAAAAGTGGAATTATTACATTACCCAAGGCCTTCAGCCTTTATAATAGATTATAAGTCTCTAGAGTCTCTGATCCTCACATTATTTATATGTAGAATTCCTAAATTACTTGTAGTCCTTAAATTTTAAATAAAATTCCAAGTGTTTGAAGTCTCTGAGATTCGATAACACACCATACAGTGAAAATAAGTGAACCCAAAACCATAAAAGTACAATAAGAATCTAATGGTCTCAAGGTTATTAGTTTTGATAACTTGAAAACTAGCACATTTTCATTAATTTAGAGCTTTAGAGAAAAAATATCAAGCTAATGGCTTAATGGTCTCATCGCTCCTAGTCTTTGGGTCTCTAAGGCTTTGAGATCATGTCATACATTAACATCTCATTAACCCAAAGCATTCATAGGGAGGTACATATTTTAAAAGGTCAAAATAGTTGATTCCTCAATTATTCAAGATACTATAGTCATGATATCACTCAATAGTACTTAATTATATTATTCTATGGCCATGGAGTACATACAAAGCAAGGACATAAATATAAAGGCCCATGAAAGTGAGAAATAAATAAGAGTCACAATCCAAGAGATACATGGATAAAGAACACATAAATAAGTTTTAAAATAAATTAATGAAGTTGGTAAATT
>JARHVA010007217.1:587500-667500 GCA_037957365.1 Torreya grandis
ATACGTTAAATAATTGTATTATATTACGAATGTTTTAGGAAATTACACACACACACACACACACAGACATGATTTTTGTATTATGTAATACATCTGAGTACATTATACCATTTATATATGTGCATATTATACTTAATTATATTTTTCTTAATAACATTATTACCATTAGTACATAATTGATTACTTAAGTTATATTTTAATGTTATGAATATAAGAATTAAAATATCATAATTAAGAGATTAATATAATCAATTATGATTTTTAGAATGGATTTGTTTATATGTGTAATATAAACTTGTTTAGCATTGTTCTTGTTGTTGGATGTGGTATTGATGTTATCATTGATTTCAAAGGTTCTTAAGAAAGATGTTCATGAGATCATTAAAGAATGTTCTTGTTTGATATCATAATTTAGAGGTATGACAATATTTTATGAGAATTTGAGGCATGTTATGAATTTATAATAACATCAATAAGTGTTTTAAGTTCATTTTTTAGGTCTCCAGTGCTTGAGAAGACTAGTCTTGGAACTAATCATAGCTTGTAATGTCCCAGTGAGAAGTTTTGAGCATGGTAGCCTAGTGAGATAGATGCACATAGGGATATGAGAATTTATAATGTGTATTTATCATGAATATGAGTCCTTTTATCAATCAAGATATTTTCAAGGTGAGCCTATAGGGGTATGACCTTAAGTCCAAGTCTGCAACTAGACTAGTTCTAGACCCTGCCTTACCTAATGAGGTGTCACGCAGTGTTTCCAAGGAATATGAAGGATTTAAAGTAGTGTTTTATAATTATATAGGTTTATTGAGTTTCATAATGAGTTGGATAGTTCATGTAAAGAGACATAAAGGTTAGTTTCAAGGCTTAATGTGATTTGTAGGTCAAGGTCTAAAAAGAAAATAGAGTATGGCCTAATGAGGAACCATGATAATATTTCAAGATGTTTGAGATAAAATTAGAATTTAAATATGTATTATATATTTTTTAAATCATTTTCACAAATTTTAAGGTCATGTTTTTCATGAAAAGACATGAAAAGTGGTTTTGAGGTCTCTCGAGTGCATAAAATGAAGGCATCCAAACTTGAAGACTTTCAAGCATTCATTGGCATGTGTAACATATGAATGGGAAACTAATATATTAAGGATAAATGGGGAAGTGTTATAGATAATACATATAGGCATTAGTTTTAGAAATAAGGGTAGTCCTTATGAATAATCGTTAACACTAAAAATAGTGTTAACACTCTCTAAAACCCTAACAATGACCTGATGTGAAATATGTTGATCAAAACAACACAAAATGGTATAAAATGAATATAAAAACTATTATATATTATATTTATATCTCCTAAATACCTCTATGTGTGATTGGTTTATCAGGTGTGTGAGTAAACTCTACAAAAAGTGCTAGTTTATCAAAAAAAAATTGTAACAGTCAATGTTGACCAAGTAAAATTTGTTAAATGAATAGAAAAAAATTATTGATACTTTTTGGTTATTTAAATTATGGATTATAGATAGGTTCTATCCCTTATGGGTGTTAAACTGGTCATCCAAGTTGACCAATCACTTATAGGCCTAATAGTGTAAATAGTAAGAAACCCAAACAAAAGTGAGAAGATGTTTAGGGATGTGTTATAATGGAATATGGATGAATCCATGTGCATGTAAATATTTGTAAATACTAATAATATATGTTAATTTTGGATATAAGTTTTGGAGATCATTGTATATAGCAAGAAGTTGCTCGCAAGATGACTTTTTTAGATCAGTGAAGTCTGTGTATAGTAAGGTCATGACATTGGTTTTTAAGACCAATAATGCCATTATAAATTATGATATTTTTGTTTTAGTTTGTTATAATAATTTTTTAGTATCATATTAATTTATTTTATGTCCTTGAGTGAGTTACTTTAGATTTCATAAGTTCAAGTTTTCATGACTGTGTTTTGAGGCTAGTTGGTAGTTCTAAGTGGGCTACTTGCAAAGAAGGGTTTGAGTAATTTTGCCCCAAGTTGTGAATTATAAATCATATGGTTATGACCCTAAGGTCATATAACTTCTGTATATGATAATTGTTTCCATGTTTTTTTATCAAAATTGTGTCTTATCTTTAAATATTTCAAAATAGACTTTTTGGGTATGGACATGCCTAATTATGAATAGTACTAATGACATGATTCAAGTGGTGATTGGAGATAAAAGGTGTAATATATATAATATTATATTATTATGAGTCTATTTGAGTGTCATATAAAGTTTTTATACCATGTATGAATTTTAAAAGTGCTCCAAAGATATCTAAAGGTAACATGTGCTAATGTAGGCCTAATTAAATTAGGTCTCCTTAAGGCCAAAAGGGGTTTCAGTCATATATGCTATGACAAACCTATTGTAATGTTTGTTTCATGTATTTAGAATGTCCTAAGTCATATTTTATTTAAAATATAAGTTTTAAAGTGTGTATGGACAAAAAAGAGGTATATGAGCAAGATCTTATGATAAGAACAATGATTAATTGGCCTAGTTATCTAGGAAGAGTGTGAATGAGTTAAAGTGGAAGCTATATCACATTGAAGAGATAAATGAGGTCTTGTAGACCTTAAAAATGGTGTATAGAAAAAATCATGAAGATCTAATAGATTACTGTAGATCAATATTAAGGTTAAATGACCTAATCTATCTTGAAGAAACCTAGCTGAATGAAGGAGCCTAGAAGGTAGTTTGAGAGGACTAAGAGTGTGAAGAGATGAAGAGGTGGTCATCATCAGTTAGTTTAGAAAAAATGTGGATTGAAGGTGATAAAATTAATTAGGATGTTGAGTTGGTACTAAGCCATCTAGGGGGTCGGTGCCTCCTTACAAGTTGGTACTTACTAAAGTCTAGTTGAGTTGGTACTTAGCTAGATGGGGTTCATGATCCATGTGAAGTGGGTGAATCACTAAATTTTGTGTTTATATTATATGTATATATTACATTTGTATATAATATGGGGTTTTATTAATCTTGATTTTTTACCACTCAAATAAGTGTTATATGAGTTATGTTCTTGTCTTGTGCTCATATAAATGGTTCTTGGTGTGTTGATAATACAATACATTAATTTGATCCTTCATAAATGATAAAGTAAATTTGTAAAAAAAATTGAAGACCAATTCACCCCCCCACCCTCTTAGTCATTTGTATTACAATAACTAGTATCAACACCTATTCTATTAAGACAAGTTTAACAGCTTAAAGGTGATCCTAAAAAGCATAAGATGTCTTGTTATCAATAGGAACAAGATAACATGTATGATGAATAAGTCTACTATGATAATTAATAAGGAAAATATAAAGTAGACCTTGAATATAAGTTCATATTTTCCCTTGATGATTTGAATCATTAAAAGAAGACTATCAAGGATCTCAAGAGTTAGTTAGAAGGTTTCAACACAAGGTTTAGGTCAAAGTAAGCTGAGTATAATGAGTTGAAGATAGAGCTAGATTATTTGAAGGTTGATCATGAGAAAACTCATACGTAAAATGAGAAATTTTGAGAGTGTGTGTGAGAAGTCAAAAATAAATAAAGAGTGCAAACATTAAAATACCAATCAAGCATCCCAATGAAATAATGATAGTCATCATGGGACCATGGGAAAATGAGTAATAAGTCAAGAGGTAAGTATTGAAATATTTTTTACTACATATGTCATAATATAGGACATATTATAAGATTTTAATCTAATAGAGTTAGATGGGCCTCAATATTCAACAAGACATATGAATCTCTTATAATGAATGAGAAGGATCAAACATTGTTATGGAAGGTATAGCAAGTTAGGATGGATCATATTGAACAAAGAGTCAAGATAGACTGTTTGCCAAAGAGCAAGAAAAAATGAAAGAATATTTTATGCTAGCTTAGACAACCTTTCACATTCAAGATGAAGGCATGAAATGCTATATAGATAGTTTTTAATAAATTCACATGATAGGAGATATAAATAAGTACATCTCATCAAATAAGAATATTTTAGGAATAGTGAGGTTTGGAGACAACACAACTACTAATATAGTTGGTAAGGGTGTCTTGAGTTTGGACAATGGGAAAACCAAAACACAATCTATGTTATATATATAAGGTATGAAACATTACCTACTTAGCTTAAGTCAAATGTGTAATCAAGGACACACACTAAACTTTCATGACATAGGGTGTGAGATAAGGAGAGTTAAATTAGGAAGGCTAATTGTGAATGCTAATAAGACTGGGAACAATCTATATGTTTTAAATGAGATCAAGAAGGAGAGATTATTGATGAGTAAGATAGATGAAATTTGGTTATATCACAAAAGTTTAGGTCACCTAAACTTTAAAAATATGGTCAATATTAGTACTAATAAGTCTATGAAGAACATGCCTAAGATCACCAAACCTACAAACATACTTTTCAAGGCTTGTCAATAGGGTAAGCAAACTAGAAGAAGGTTCAAGTCCAAGGAATAATCTACTAAAATATCATTGGAATTAATATGTACTAATATCTTTGTGCCTATAATAATTTAAATAATTTAAAGAGATAGATACTTAATTTTAATCATAGATGACTACATAATAATGATTTGGGTTGCATTCTTGAAAGAAAAGTCAAACATTCTTGACAAATTCAAGGCATTCAAGGCTATTATTGAGAATGAAAATAATTAGAGTATCAAATTCCTAAGATATGATAGAGGATGAAAGTTTTAGTATAATGATTTTGATGAATTTTATGAGGTTCATAGAATAAGGAGACAACTCTCAGTAGCTAGGACACCTCAACAAAATGGGAGAGTGGAAAGGAAGAATAGGACAATTCAATAAATGTCTAGAACTATGTTAAATGAGTCTATATTATTTGATGGATATTAGAGAGATGAAGTAATAATTTTTGTCTACATTTTGAATAGAGGATGTATAAGGACTAATGGAAAAAAATTTCCTTATGAACTATGGAAGGGCAAACCTACCAATGTGGAATACTTTAGAGTGTTTGGGAGAAAATGTTTTATCAAAAGAGATGATGAAGACTTGGAAAAGTTTAATTCCATATCTAATGAAGGAATATTATTAATATATTGATCAATGATCTTAGCCTATAGATGTTATAAAAATAGGATACAAAATATAATAGAAAGTACTAATGTGAATACTTATGAGATAAGGAAAGCACACTAATAGTAAAAGGTCACTTTAGATAATATAGAATTCAAGAATGAAGAGGATACTATAGAGGATAATGAGGAAGAAGAAGTTGAAGAGAAATAGGACTCAAAAGGACCCTCAAGATACATTCAAAGAGGTGACGTGAATCTCAAATCATTGGTAATAAGAATGTAGGTATGCAAATAAGGATAAGACTAGTAAGTAATCTAAATTAAGAGAATGTTTCTCTAGTATCCAAGGTTGAATGTAAGAGTCTAATATAATTAAGAAAAGATAAAATTTGGATAGGTGTTATGAATGAGGAGTTATACCAAATAGATAATAATGAGACTTGGGAACTAGTTCCTAGGACTAAAGATAAGAATGCCATTGGCACAAAATAGGTGTTCAAAGTTGAATGAATATGAAAAGAACACTAGGAACAAGTCTATATTGGTATGTAAGGGATATGCACTAGTTGAAGGGGTAGACTTTGAGGAGATGTTTACAATAGTAGAAAGATTGGAGGAAATCAAATTATTTATAGAATATGCAATATTCAAAGGATTTAAGGTAGACCAAATGGATGTCAAATCTACCTTTTTGAACTGGAATTTGGAAGAGGAAGTGTACATTAAGAACCTTGAGGGTTTCTAACTATCATATGATAAAGACTATGTTTGTAGATTGAAAAAATCTCTCTATGGTTTAAATAAATCTCCTAGAACTTGGTATGCTAGGTTGGATAGGTATATATTGATCAAGGATTCAAAAAAGGAGATATAGATAGAAATATATACATCAAGATATAATATGGCCATCAATTGATAGTATTTATTTATGTGGATGGCATCATCTTTGGTGAAAAAAATGAGAACATGACCAAATAATTTATAGAGGTGATGAAGAAAGAGTTTGGGATTTATATGCTAGGACAACTATAACTCTTTCTTGGGTTGAAAATCACTCAATTTGAAAAAGGTATATTCATCTCACAATCTAAGTACATAAGAGAGATGTTGAAGAAGTTTGAGATGGAATATTTCAAGTAAATGAGTACACCCATGATCACATGATGTAAGTTCAACAAAGAAGATGGGTCATCAAAGGTTAATCAGACATAATATAGGTCAATGATTAGAAGTCTACTATACACCACTCCCTCTATACCTAACATCATACAAAAAGTAGGTCTTATGGGATGGTTTAAAGTAGATTTAAAGGAGAATCATCTACAAGCAGTCAAAAAGATACTTAGGTATCTCAAATGGAGTTTGGAGTATGTATTATGGTATCTAAAAATCAAGTATTTAAATTAGATTGCTTACATATATGCAAATTAGGTAAGAAGTACAGATGATAGGAAGAGTACTAGTGGAGGAGCATTCTTCTTAGGTGGGTGCCTAGTTTCATGGATAATCAAGAACCAACCATCGATAACATTATCCACTTGTGTGGCTAAACAAATTGTAATAGATTCATGTTGTACTAAGGTCCTATGGATGAGACAGACCCTAAAGACTACAAGGTGGAATATTATGGTCTTATCCCTATTTATTATGACAATACAAGTTATATAATCATCTCAAAAAATACTATCACACACTCAAGGATGAATCACATTACCATTAGGTATAATTTTATAAGAGAACAAGTAAGTGAACAAAGTTTCAAACTTAAATATGTTTTTACATTACATCATATTATAGAAATCTTGAACAAACCACTTCCGAAGGTAACTTTTGAACACCTAAAATAATAATTAGGTGTAATTCTTACGCCTATTAATCATTGAAGAAGCCAAGTAATTAAATGGAGATAATCATGCTCATTAGCCCCAAGAATAAGTGAGTTATTCCAAAAATATATGTGTGGAGATAGGGGATCATGTTTGTATTATGTCTCATAAACTCATAGTTTTGTGTGTTGAGTATTTTGGTTGCAAGGAGTGTGATCTAAGGAGTTGTAGACATCACTTTTTCATTTATGTCAAAGGGGGAGAGAGAACAAGATGGGGAGATAAGGATGATAAACTTGCAATGTATTTTATCATCAATGATAAAGTAGGATATTTTTGAGAATTTTTCCTATTGTTGATATTTAGCATTGATGTTGTTGTTGATGTCAAAGGTTCTTAAGAAAGGTGTTATTGAGGTCATTAAATAATGTTATTATCTTTGAACATCATTAAGATGTATGAAATTGTTTGAGGAGCATGTGAGGTATGTGATAAAGGTATAATATCATTAATAAGTGTTTCAATGTCACTTATCAATGCTTAAGTGCATGAGAAGCCTAGTCATGGCACTAGTCATGGCTCATATGTCCTAGAGAGAAATACTAAGATGGTGTCCTGGTGAGATGGATGCACATAGTGATAAGAGGATGTATAAGGTTTCTTGAGAATAAATATGAGGCATTGTATAACTCAATATGTTGAGAAGTATTACCATTGATGTCAAGGACAAGGTTGATGTTATTGATGTCAAGGTCAAGGTTGATATCATTAATGTAAAGGTACATCTAGTGAAGATATATGGTGAGGTGGTATATGACAAAGAATCCATGTGGAAAGAGAGAATTTGAAGGCAAACTATTATGTCTATAATGAGAGATAATTTAAAGGAAACATAATGATTATGTTTAGGTCATTATCATGGTTTAGGTTATCTTGGTGACTGTCAGTGTTGTCGTAAATAAGTTTGATGACCAAGTCAAGATAAGCATGTTTTGAGAACTAGGTATATTGAGAAGTATAGTCATATCATGAGCATGTGCATGTTGAGATTGAAGAGGTGTGAAAATATGTATGATACTAACTAGTGATCATGAAATTCATGTGATCAAGGTATATAATCATCAAAGAGTATTTCAAGATCAGTTTCCAAAGTTATCAAGTCTTTGAACCTAGCAACAGACTTAAGAAGGCTTATGCATAAGATGCCTAATATTGTGCATGAATAAGCATGGTGTATTAGTGATATGGATGAAAAGAGGAATAATAGGATGTATTAGGACATTGGATCATGTAGATGAAGTATTTTACCACTTAGGAAGCTTCAAAGTGAGTCTACATGGGTAAAACTTATAGAACTAGCATGCACGTAGACTAGTTATAGACCATGCCTAACCTAATGAGGTGTCATGAGGTATTATCAAGGCCTATGAAGGATTAAAATAAGTATTAAATAATTCTAGAATTTTCTTGAGCATGTGAGTGAGGACTAGAGTGCATGAATAGTGTCTAGAATGTTTATTTCAAGGCTTAATGTGATTTGTAGGTCAAAAGCTTAGATAGTAAAGAGAGAAATGGTGGTTAGATGGGATATAATGATTAGTTTCAAAGGAAAGTATGAGTATGTGTTCATTTTTATAGGTATTTCATGTATTTTTAGGTGTGTTGACCATGTTTTAGGTTAAAGTTTGCAAAAAAAGGTATGAAAAGTGATTTTGAGGTTTCTTGTATGCACAAAATGAAGGATTCTCAACTCCATAAGAAATTTCAAGTACTCAATAGCATGTGTAACCCATACATGAGAACATAATAATTTTATGGTATATGCGTAAGGGTTAGAGATCAAAGTTCAAATCATTTTTATCTAGAATAAGGGGATAAGATTTATGAATGATCATTAAGATTGTAAGGTAGATTAACCTCTCTAAAACCCTAAATTTGACCAAATGTAAATAGTCTATAATAGTTTTTAATGGATTTGATCTTATATTAAACTCTCCCAAAAACCTCTAGGTGTGATTGGTTTGTAAGGGGAGTGAGTGGACCCTATAAGAAAGGCCTTATTTCATAAAAATTTATTGTAGTAGGTAGAGTTGACCAAGTCCATGTTATTAAATGGATGAATATTAAATATTAAGGCTTTTATTTTATGTCCATGGTGGTTTATGATCAATTTATATGCCTTAGGTATGATAAAACAATCATTCAAGTTTTCCTATCACTAAAAGGCCTAATGGTGCAGATAATGAGAAAACTAGGCAAAAGTGAGAAGTTGTTTAGGGAGTGTTATCATAGACTAGGGATTAATCCAATTTCATGAAGAGGGTTTTAAATACCTATAATAAATGTTAGTTTTGGATATATTTTTTTGAGGTCAGTGGATATGATGAAAATATTACTCATAAGTTGATCTATCTAATGCAAATGAGACAATGAAGGTGTAAGGTTGTGACATTGTTCTTCAAGACCAATATTGTCACCTAATGATATTAGTCTAAGGTGTTATTTTAGACCATAAAAAAATATAAAGTTTAAATTATTAAAATTTTATAGAGGTTTTGTGTGCAAGGATCAAGTTCATTTAACCTATTCAAGTCATGAAGAGGGTTAGTTGAGCGAAGAAGGCTAAATACTAGTTTTGAGAAAGATAGAAGTGCGTGAAGAGTTGAGTAAGGTGATCATCATATATTGTATGTAAAAAATGGTATTATAAAGGTTATAAATTTTTTTATGTTTCTAATTTGGTGTTGATTTATCTAGGGGGTTGGTGCCTCCATGTAAGTTGGTACTTCTTAAAGCCTAGTTAAGTTGGTTCTTAGCTAGATGGGGTTTATGCACCATGTGAATTTGGTTATTCATTAAATTTTATGTTTGAATTATAATAATATATTAAATTTTAAAATATTAGTGTGTTTTAATCCCCTTGAGGTTTTCCCACATGTATGGTGTGTTTGACTTGTGCAATATTGGTTCAAACTTGTCTACTTGATTGTTTATGCATTGATCATTCTATATGTTGATGATTTCTTAAGAGCATTTGATAAGAATTTATTTAATATTTATTCACCTCCACCAATATTAGTCATTTTTATTACAAAATATGAGTTTTTCAAGGTTGCCCTACAAGGTCCATGTTTGAAACTAGACTAGTTCTAGGTCCTACCTAAAGTAAAGAGGTGTCATGAGGAGTTACCAAGGCATATGAATGATGTAAACTAGGTTTTTATCATGAGATATAATTATTTAGTTTTATAATGAGGTGGAGAGTGAATGTATATAGGCATGAAGTTTAGTTTCAAGGCCTAATGTGATTTGAAAGTCAATGTTTAGAGAGTAAAGAGAGAGAGTGTGGTCTAATGAGGGTCATGGTGATCTTTAAAGATTTTTGATATAAAATGAGTATGGAAAGAGGTATTATATGTTTTTTCAATAACGTTCACAAATTTTAAGTTCATAGTTTACAAAAAAGGCATGAAAAGTTGTTTTGAGGTCTCTTACATGCACATAATGAAGGTATTCAAACTTGAGAAATAATTTCAAGTTTTCATTGGCATGTGTAAACTATTAATGGTAACGTAATATATTAATGAGATATTGGTGAGTGTCCTATCTAATATATCTAGGAATTGGTTTTGGAAATGAGGTTTAGTCCTTTATGAACAATCATTAACACCAAAAATAGTGTTAACCCTCTCTAAAACCCTATTAATGACCTGATGTGAAATATAATTATAAAAAAACCCCATAGTTGTAAAAAATGACTATAAAAACTATTATATATTGTATTAAAATATTTTTATCACCTCCAAGTGTGATTATTTTATCAGGTGTGTGAGTAGACCCTATAAGAAAGTGCTAGTTTCTCATAAATTTGATATAGCAATCAGATTTAACTAGTTCAAATTTGATAAATGGATGGAGTAAAAAGTTTTATCATTAATTTTTTTGTATTATGGTTTATATATAAGTTAAATACCTTATGGGTGATAAAACATTCATCTAATTTAACCAATTTCTAATATACCTAATGGTGTAAATAGTGAGAAACCCAAACAAAAGCGAGAATACATTTAGGCATGTGTTATCTTAGAATAGGGATTAATACAAGTGCATGGATATGTCTTTTAAGATTAGTAATACATGTTCATTTTGGATATTATTTTTTTAGATTATTTTATATATATATATATATATATATATATATGTATATATATATATATATGTATATATATATATATCTACTGACAAGTTTACTTATCTAGCTCAGTGAAGTCTGTGTATAGTGAGGTCATGAAATTGGTCTTCAAGACCACTATTGACATTATAAATTATGATATTTTTATTTGATAATTTTATGATAATTTATTATTATTATTTACATGCATTTTAAGTCATTGAGTGTTTTCCTTTAGGTGTCATAAGTTCAAGTTTTCATGACTATTTTTTGAGGCTACTTGGTAGTTTTACGTAGACTTCTTATAGAGAAAGGTTTGAATACTTTTTACCTAAGTTGTGAAGTATAAATGATATGCTGATTATCTTGATTTCATAAAAAATTTATATATGATATTTTTTTTCCATGATTTTCTATAAAAAAATTTATCCTATCTTCAGTAGTTTAAAATAAACATTATGGGTATGCACATGCCTAATTTTGAACATTAATAATGGCATGCTTCAAGTGTTGATTAGAGATAAAAGGTTTCATGGACCTAATATGAGATTAGTATGGGTATATTTGATTTAAAATTAAGTGTTACTATAGTGTATGAAGTTTTAAATTTTTCCTAAAAGATCTAAAGGTAACGTGTGCTAATTTGGGCCTAATTAAATTAGGTATCCTTAAGGCCAAAAGGTGTTTTGGTCCTATATGATATGATTAACCTATTATAATGTTTTATTCATGTTTTTTGCATGTACTAAGGCCTATTTTATTTAAAATATAAGTGGGAAAGTATGTATGTTTGACCAATAGGTGTATGAGTAAGAGCCTAGTATAAAAATAAGACCTAAAAGGCCTAATTATCTAAGAAGAGATTGAGTGAGTTAAAGTGGAAGATATAAAAAATTTAAGAGATAAAGGAGGTATTATAGACCATCATAAGGGTGTATATAAATAATCATTAATATGTAAAAATGTTTTAGATTAAGGTAAAAGCAGGTTTTAAATGGGTCTCGAAACCCTTTAACAGAAACTTGAAAGATAAAACATGAACAACCAGCAGGATAGTCAATCCTAAAACATACTGAAGACCAATATCAAAACAAGTTTTACAGGGACCTGCAACCGCCAATATAAACCAATAAAAACAACCAGGTTTTACCAAGACCTGAAACCTAAACAAACCAGGGTAAACACCCTAATAAACCAGGTTTTTCCAAGACCAGAAACCTCAAACCCCAGATCCAGCATCACCAACACCTGACCCATCCACCCGATCGTCTGCCCATTCTTCCCCTCAACCAGAGGATCTACTGCCATGGCAATCAAAACACCATCAAAAAAATCCCCAATGTCAATAAGCACACATAAGCCACAATCCTAGTCAACAGAAGGTGATGGCAAAAAACTAGATCTGGTCACCTAAAACCCAGCAGGCTTAAAAAACATGGTTCAGAAGTGAACCATCTTCCACACAAGGTGTAACAACACAGGGGAACAAATCATCCCCCAACCAAACACTATTTCCATCGCAAGCCAAAACGGAATGGGAGTCCACCTCAGGCTAAAAAACCAACCTTGGTACCATCCATATTTTATAAAAATGAAGAAAAATAGTAATTCACGCAATAAAAATCTACCTTAACAATGTTGTGCAAACACGAGCCTCCTCAGTTGTGAGCACTCCTCCCATCAATAAAATAAATGAGATCTCTCCACGGCCTAACAAATGGTTGCTCCTTCAGTGCCGCCATACGGTCCTCAAACCAGACACTAAGTAACAGTGGCACCAGGCTAGGGTATCTTCGTTAGGCATAGGTTAAAAGCCTCACTGCCATTTTAACCTAGCACCGCCACCCAGACCATCCGCCCCTTCAGCCACAAGATCACCGCCGCCATGGCATCCAAAAATATCATCGATTATATCTTCAATCTTATGCAGAATAGGGTTTTTGATCTGTGCGGTGACATTAATATGTAAAAATGTTACTATAGATCAATATCAAGGTTAAATGACCTAATCTATCTTGAAGAGACCTAGTTGAATGAAGGAGCCTAAAAGTCAGTTTGAGAGGACTAAGAGTGTTAAGAGCTAAAAATGTGGTCATCATCAGTTAGTTAAGAAAAAAATCATCCTGAAGGTGATTAGAGTAGTTAGTTCTAATTTGGTTCTGATTCATCTAGGGGGTTGGTGCATCCTTTTAAGTTATTACTTGTTAAATCTTATCTAAGTTGGTGCTTATCTAGTTGGGGTTGGTGTTCCATGTGAAGTGGGTGCTTGAATAAATTTGATGTTTGTCTTATAGGAATATATTAGGTTTGTATATATCAATGGGTTTTCTTCCCCTTGAGGTTGTCCCACTCAATTAAGTGTTTTGTGTGTTATGCTCTTGTCTCATGCTCATATAAATGGTTATTGATGTGTTTCTAGTACGCTACATTACTTTGATAGTTCATGAATGATAAAGTAAAGTTGTAAAAGATTTTAAAGACTAATTTAACCCCCTAGTCATTGTTCTTCAAACAAAACTATACTTATTAGTATTGAAATATACTTTTGTTTCATGAAGAAATAACATTATGAGTTACTTGGTATGATAACTAACAATTTTGATGAGATAATACCCAGATGGTATGTTTAAGACTATTTTGGATTATTTTTACTATATGTAAATAACTATATAAATGGATTCATTACACTTCATTTGAAAGATTAAATTAATGTATGATAAATTATGTGCTTATCTAAATTTATATGTATAAAGGAAGAATATTTATGAATGAATCTATTGGTATTATTATCATTATATGTTTTTTTACCAAATATCACATTCATGACCCTAATTAAGTAGTGGATAGATTCCATTGGCTTAATTAGTGCCATCAATTCATGATGAGATATGATCAGATCAAGTGGTGTGTTTGAATTTGACTAATCGTATAGATAATTAATTATTGAAAATTTGGCCAAAGTAATGTTTGATAATAAACATCATCATTTCATATGTTGATATATTTTTAATATTTGTGATATATCATATTAGAATGAATTTATTTATGGTACACATTATATATTAGATATCTTTGACACATGGGTTTTGGTATTTTACTCTAGAATCCTACACTATTATTATCTACCCATATGTGAAAGGAAATTCCTTCCCTTGTTTATAAGATATTATGGGGGATCTATAGTCCATGGTTGGTGTGGAAAAGTGCTTAAATGATGCTCTCCCTCTTAGCTGGAGTACTATACTTAAGACTACACTTGATATTACATATTGATACTCGAGTCATGGAGACACTTGAGTTGTGGAGAATCTTGATTCGTGTAGACTCTCCTTAGAGGATATTTGTATCATGTTTTAATATTTGAGATATTATTATGTATTTATAACACTGTATATTTTATACAATACAATTCTACAGTAGAGGTTATAATATTATATCAACTATGGTTGAATATGTACTATTACTTTATGATGTGATAATTATGGTAATGTAGTATTGTCCATGATTTAATTATCTATTGATGGTGATTCTTACCTAGATGGATTAGCTATAACCATTAGGGTAACTAAATTAATAAATTTAGCTAAAGATTAGTAGCTAGGATTTCTCTTGGTGAAATCTATATGTTGAATATGTGTATTTAATTTATAAAAGAAAAAAATTATTACAATATTACATTAAAATTCATTAGGGTTATTACATAAATAATATGATAAAAGGCTCTCTTTTTTGATTTAATGTTTTAGGATTAATGAATTTAACTAGCTAAACCTAACATCTATCCAAGATGTAACATGGGCCCTAAATTATGTAGTTAATAAAAGGGATGTTTCCCTTAACTAACATGCATAGATGAAAGTGTTAACGAGAAATTTTGTGAATCATTAAATGAGGCCTTGAAATTTTTGAAGGATATGAGGGTCCCTGATGTGATAACCTCTATTGGAGAGTTAGTCAACAAGACAAATTTTTAAACACTCCTTAAAGAAACTACAAATAATATTAATGAGAAATTTGAAGGCACAATATATATAAATAATGATGTGATTTTGTAATTAATAATTTTTTCCAATGATAAAGTGACAAATGAAAAGGTCTTTGGAGCTAAGTTTAAGATATTAGAATTAGAACATACAAGGTTTATGGTTGAATCCATCAATTTATACCTTCCTTGCTCAATTTTAAAATTATTAACAAAGAGTTCGAATAAGTACATGTATTATTTAAGGAACTCAAGGATAAATAAGTAGTTTTAGTATTAGTACTAGGTATGAAATCAACTATTAGTTATACCATATTAACACATGTTTTATAATTTCTAGGATATGTAGTCATGTATACTCTAAGTGGGCTAGTTTTAGTACCTCAAGGAACTACAATGGAAAATTTAGTTTCAATAATTATCACTTAACCATATTCATGTTTTGGTGGCACCACATTAGTACCCATATAAATAGAAATATGTATCTACATGTTTCAAATAAGTTGGAATGTTGGTTCCTAAAATATTATCCACGTGCGCGTGTGCACACACACACCCAAACACACAAACAAACACACATATTTAGGAATTATATCTTTGAAAAATGATTTATAAATGCATGATTTGCATGATGATTAACACAAAATGTTATTTTTTGAGATCTAAATTTAAAATTTTCTTTAAGGATGAGGCATTCCCATCCCCGAGCCTATATATATTCTTATCCTCCTAATCCCAAAGGAGGATAATTTATTCTATTAAGATTAATAGGAAATTCTAAGGATTTTTTTTCAATTATTATTGATTTGTAAATATAATTCTTCTCCAAACTTGTGAATCATGTGAGAAGTTTTATCATTCTAGTATGATTGTCTTTTGGTTGTGCATGAGTTTTATTTTCAATACACTTATTCATGTTTTTCTCTTGATAACTTGAACGCCTTTTATATATTAATCATAATATTCCCTTGTATATGTGCAAATATAATCTTAAAGATATATTGACATTTGATTATATATGCTTAAGTTTATTTTACTGTTGTTTACTTGGAGTTATATCTTTGATTGATTATTGGTGTGCATATAAAAACTTGTAACAAACATTGGTTCCTAATTATTTATCTAACCCTTTGTTTAATAATTGGCTTAGAAAGGTTTTATCTTATTTGGTCCACATGCCTTCTTTTTTGCCTTACCTTTCCCTCTTTTTGATATTATTTTTGTTAGACCCATATTAGTTTATATGTATCATCAATCCACCCATCTTAAGTAGGTTTAGATTCATCCAAAGCCAAATCTATCCATGGTAAACAATTTGCTTCACTCACCACTATTCTACCAACAAGTTGTTTATATATCCCAATACCTTGAAACTCATGACTTGGAGTTAATATTCATTCATATATCCTAAAACATTAGAGGCTAACTCTTAAGGTTCCATTTTTTTCTTAAAACCCACATCTAAAGTTTGAGTTTAATCATCATACGGTTGTTTTAAACCATTTCTTTAAAAAAATTGGTTAATATCTTTGTCTATATGCCTTGAAAGTAGAGCTTTATAGTGTTAGACTAAACTTTTAATTCGTAAGACTTAAATACATAATCTTATGTTAAGGGATTATTTGTTCTAGCTTGTTTCATTTCCCTTAAATGTGTTTATTATGTTATGTGTGAGTAATTTTGGGATCCTTTAAACCAATTAATTTTAATTCAATGTTTCTTAATAAGATGACTTATCTATATGATTATTTAGTATATTACTAGTTGATTTTGGGAATCACATTGATCTTAACCTCTTATGCTTGCATTTTGTTCCTAGAGAGGCCTCATGGTAACACAAAAATGTATTAAATAAATCCTTTAATAATTCTGTGTGTCACACTTTAATTGTGTAGAGACCAAATCATAATAATTTAACATTAAAAAATTATATTGAGTAAATGAACATCACTGAATTAAGATTTTTTAAAAAAAAAAAAAAACATTACATGGGTTTTGCGTTTTGGGATAAATTTTTTTAGAATGACACACTAAATATATATACCATGTGATAATATGGATAAATTTGGATAAAATCTTGATAACTATGTGTATGAAACATAATTTTCCACATGTTAACTTCCTAAAATAATATTTTAGAATGAACATATTCAATTTTGAATACAAATGTCAACAATCACCCATAATATAGAATTCATAACCCACCTAAAATCCTCACTCATTTGATGTGCATCTTCACATGCCATCACAAATTATTATATTTTGAATAATTTATTTTTTTTCTTTAACTTAATACTAGCCAAATATAATTCTCCACCTTTTTTATCAATACATTTCATTTCCATATATACATAAATATTGAGCTAATCACTTACACCAAATGTCTTATAAATAATGTCAAAACATTATCTATGAAAATTGTACTTCTCCTTCATGTTATTTACAAAACCCTTTTTACTTTTTTGATTTCCAAATTTATATTAAATTCTACATGAAGGCATTATATATCTTTTTGGGAGTGTTTATCTATCTCTTTTTCATTGATGATATCTTTAATCTCCTTCCTATGATATTTATTATACCCTCATGGTTGTATGTGAGAAAATACTTCACCATATTATCTATATTTTTAAGGTATGGTATCTCAATCAATTCCAATACACATTTAGGTGAAAAACAAATTTTCATTTTCATTCTCCTCTTGTAATGATAAATTTTATGGGAAAACATCTTTGATATTATTTATTACGGTGATTAAAATCATTAACCACACAACTTGTTGAATAGTTATCAAAATTTTAATATCCATTAGCATTTATATAAATATTATGAATGGTGACTAAAATGGAGATTTATTATCCTTATTATTATTCACTATTTTTGGTATTTCATGTCCCTACATTCTCTCTTATGAGCACTTATCTTCACTTTTATAATTAGATTTCATTGTCACTTCTTTAATTCTCACATTCATTTATTCTATTTATCTTCTTATCCCTATTTTGGGTCTTTGTTCCTTTACCTTTAGCTCCCTATAGAATGGGGTGTGTGTGTGTGTCTATATATATATATATATATATATATATGTATATATATATATATATAACCTTAAATCAAATCTTCTTTGAAACACTTCACTAGTCTATTTATTACTCATCAAGCTCTACCTAACTATGAAGCTTACAACCTAAAATGTTTTTTCATGGTACCATCTTGCAGTTACTCTCTATAGATCATGTTAATTTTAAGATGATTTTTTTCACTTATAGTATCATGTTACGTTATCACTCAAATATTTTATTTCTACTTTGGCTCTTTAAATTCAAATATAAAATCGACATTTATAAATGCATCATTACCCTATTATAAATCTATGTACTATAATTATCTCACTTACCCCATTATTTGTATTTAATGTGTCCCTGATTCCTAAAGGGAAAAATCCACATCTCAAAATTTCTTCTTATATAATCCTAAGTTATGCAAACCATCTGACCTAAAATGTTTTCCCCACGTATCAATCTTATGGAACCAAAACATTATTACAATCTAACATTACCAAAATTTTCCCCTCAACACCCCATCACATGTTTCTAATAATTTTATACACCATTTGGTGAACTTAAAATTTTTATTGAAGCTTCTTAAACTATTATTTTTCACACTTATATTAAAACATTTTAATTAATTTCAATTATTTTTCCATCCTCTAAACTTTTCCTTTGAAAATTCATCTTATGTGTCTTCTTAGTTAGACAACATTTTATCATGTCATTTTATCCCCATTCCACTTATTTGGTTGACAAGTTTCTCAATTTCATACCACTATCACCTTGTATGCCTTATGCTACACCACACCATATAAATGAGATATTATCTCCCTTTATTACTCACTTAGCCAAAAACCCCTCCAATAGATACTTATATGCATGGCATAAAAAATTATAAATATTACTCATTCAACTTTAATTATTGGGATTCCTTAAACTTACTAACATAATTTAAATAAAAATGTTAATACAAACAAACTATAAATGTGTTTTATTAAAAAAAATGCTATATAAACACCTTATTTATGGTATCTCCACAATCATCAACTAAAAAATAGCTATAACCTATTATCAACAAGCTCCCTTGTAATAGATCTATGGAATTCCACACTTTTTTCCCTTATTTTATGTGTTTATTAGTGTAGATGATATTTTATTATTATATAACACATCAATATTTTACACTTGGAAAACTCAGACCTTCATTGTTCCTCTCAGTTATTTGCCTTTCCCACTTTTGTAAGTCTTGCATTTGCTCTATTTTATGCCCCTTGTCCTATATCTTTGAGTTTGACTAATCTTATGCTAATGAACCAAGTCTTATATCTTGACCATTATTTTAAAAATTTACTTATATTACATATCTAAAAATTATAAACATGTACCTACTTTTATTCCCCTTAGATACTAACATTTGAGAATGGACATTAGTGTCAAAGTTACTATCATATCCTGATGCAAATGTCAAGTGCCCTAAAATAATATAGTTTTCAAATGAAACATTTAATAATGGTATAACTAAGTTATTTAATATGAGTAATTAATCCAAAAGTATTGGTATAAATATAATATCAACACATTCATTCCTCACCTATGACACTTAGTAAAAATACCAAACAACACTCTATTCAATAAAGCTTCCCTATTTATTCCTATTTCTATACTATTTATAGGGATTGAAAATCTATAAGTATTAATTACTAAATGATCATCCCAATATCTTTATTTGTTAATTTAAAATATAGTTCACTATTGTACTTGATTTGCATATATTATTAGATTCACACACAAGCCAACATGTAGGGGAGAACTACATGAGTTTGAGACCCTCTTCTAGAGTATTGGTTATGTATGTAATTCCATTTAACACTATGATATCTAGGTCACCTTGACACTGTGTTCTCACTAACCCATTTTTTCCCAAGGTCATTATAAATATGGAAAGATAGGGTTTTGCCATTTCACAAGGAGTGATGGTCCATGACTCAAATATGAATGCACCAAAGTGAAGGTGAAGTAGAACCCAAAAGTATCAAGGTGGTCAAATCTTATTTTAAATAATATTTTTAACATGAAACTATCATCAAACCTAGATAATCTTATCAACATAACCATCCAAATTTGGCATTAATATGAAGAGAGCTAAAAGTTTAAAATCTAGAATCTGATGATTAATCTAGAATTTCCTTCTAGCTTACTTTCTATCTGTTCTAGATATAAAAATACATTAGCATCATATTAATATAAGTACATAACTTCTATAATATTTTATATCTATCATATTTTTACTTTCCATATTTATACTATCTCAACATAATAAATTCAATGTATGCTTATATCTAAGTTTAACATCTAATTGGCCTACCATATATATGTTTATCACACTTATGTCATTTAATTTCTATATACCACTATAATTTGAATATAAATATAAATCCAACCACTAATATTCCATTTTAGTGTTAAAAATTTGGTGAACCCAATCTTTGAACATCAAACCCTAGGATAAATTAAGGTTTTTTTTATTATTATACTTTGTTAAAAAATTTAAATTTTTTCATTTGTGAAGCAATAGAAAATGTTAGTACAAAAACCTAATTCCAAATGGAAGATAAATAATCATTAATTACTTATCTAATAATAACAAGTTATCAATGGATGCTATGGATTGAAATCCATGTTTGTTATTTTGGAGAAGTCCATCTTTGGTTTTGATCTCACTTAGTAGTTAGAGGTTCCTTATCACCCTCTAACATTTTTCCTTCTTAGTTTATTCTTTTCTTAGAGCCCCTTCTCAAAAATTTTCCAAAGTACCAACCTCTGTTCAATTTTCTCATGTGGCATATTGATACTCATATGGCCTGATGAAGCTCATGTTTCAGTTATATGGAGCACCATCTTGACATGTTGTGGACTTGAACTCTTCAAAGCTTTTTCCTTTTGGGTATAACCTCTAAACAACACCATTGGTAAATAATATTATGGGTAGGCACATGGAGTAGTTTTTAAAAGGATAGATAATCTTCTTGACACATGTTACCTCCATGATCAACCTTACCAAAGGAGTCTATAATCTCTTTAGAGAAGTACAAACCCAACACATGGTACCCTTGTGCTTATCCAATATTGGTGTTGATCTATCAAAAATTGAAGCCACATCATCGGTCAAGGGAAATAAAATGGGACACACCATGCTATTATAACAACGAAGAGATGAGCCCTTCCACATGGCGCCACTTCACTCCTTGTAAGTATAGTGGTCATAATAGAATAGTGTAGTCCTACCATATCCAAGTTCTAAATAATAACTACACTCATGAACTTGAGACCCTCTTTTAGTTGCAACAACATCATCATGATAATGAGTGATGGAATCTCTAAGTGTCATCCCAATGTGAGGTTGTCTCACCTATATATTCTAGCCTCATTCCTTTTGTAAAGGGGATGGGTCTATTATCTTTTATATTTCTATACACAGTCATATTGTAATAGACTAGGAATGATAATAGTTAGGATTTTTCTATTTTGTAATCTTAATAGGTGCACCTCACAGGTTTGATTGGATATTTTGTATGTTCCTTTATAGAATTATATATTTTGTTCTCCACTTATAATGAAGAGGATGTGGTGTTCTATGTTATTTTGAGTGGAAAATTGTCTCTATTCACTATTTCTTTTCTCTTACTTCTATAGTATGAAACTCTAATTGTGTTGTAGATCTTAAATCATGTTGTATGTTCCTTTACAGTCTACAATATTTAGGGATTTATGTTGTTTTATGAAAATTTAGATTAATGATTTAAATATTGTCACCTTAGCTAGTGTTATTGTACTGTTATTTTCTTTTGTTTTCTTTCTAACCCTTTCCCCCTAAATAAAATGAAGATCTAACTTCTAAAATCCTAGAGGTTGATTATAGACTAAATTTAATACCACATTTGGAAATCTTCCCATAGGAGGTTGTTAAAATTTAAATGAGAGTTTTAGGCATCAATAGTTCTTTCTTTTCTAGCACACCTAATGGGATCAATTTATTAATCTAGTTGATTAGTGACATGAGTTTATGAGCCATAAACCATAACAAGATCACAAAATATGAATAATATGAGTTTAATAATGCCACCTTTATGGGATCACACTCAATAAAGAATATCAGGGTCTAATTCTACATAACAATAAAAACAACAAATGGCACATCTAAGCCCACCAAGGAACTTTGTGTCATCAAACAGTAGTTTCCCACTTATCCCTCTGACACCACCAACTATATGGGACCCCATCCCTAAAAATTATTTGAAGGTGCTCCTAAAGTTTTTAAGATAAATATTTCAAGACAACAGATAAACATCTCTAAAATGTGGTAAATGTGTGCACTATTCACTATGTGAACATGTAGAACATAGCCTTAAGTCTACTAGTAACCTCTTTCAAAGGATGGGCTCTTGACTAGTATCGATCCTTATCAATCAACTCAATCAGAACCTATGATGAATTGGGAGACAAATTCTTTGAGAAATTCAATGAGAACGTAGATCGATCATCCCTCTTACAACAAATAATAAACATCAAAAGGGCCCCAAAGAAGCCATGGTTGATTTTAACACCAATTTTGAAAAAACCAAGAAAAGTATCTTGATGGCAGCTTCACCAGCTATAGGTATGGCTATTATTTTTTACCTTAAGGCCTTCAATTTGGACATTATTATCATAATCCAATAATTTGGAGTCTAGATACTACTAGATGCATATGACATTATGGTAAGGGCCAAAAACAACATAATCGATGTAGAGAGGATTCCTCCTTGACCACCAATGTTGATATTCCCTGATATGTACATGCCTCTATGGAGGAGGTCTCAAGAACATTAGGATCCCCACCTCTTTCCATGTATGTGTACCCACCCACTTAGGCAAGCACATCTTCTACATCATTACTAGTGATGGAGATGAATGATAGGAAAACTATTCTATGGAAGTTGTCCAATGAGATAATCAAATTCAAAGGGAAACATGCCATGCCTTCAAAGCCTTATTTCAATAATTATCAAGAAAGAAGATTATTTTACTAGTAAAATAAATATTAGGAGAGGCAAAGGCCAAAATACTAAGCATCAAATCACCAAGCACTAAATCATTTGGTGTTGATTCATCAGATGAAACCCATAAATCAAATGGTTGAATTTATAATTCCTTTGCGCATGCTATCACCAAATACAAGTCGAGAACTAGTGGTTGGTTAGAATAACTTGGTAGATGATTATAACTCTTGGTGATTTATTTGTAATGATGCCCATGGGCCCTAAAATTATCCAAAGAGAAGCCTATACCAAAAGGTTATCAAGAAATAGTGATAAAGAAATGCCCCTAACTCAACCTATACATACCAATCCCTAGGGATTGAGGATGTAGTATTGATGGTACAAATACAAGGGATGTCCCTAAAACAAGAGGAAAAAGTAGCCCTAGATCACATGATATTATCCTAGGTAGAGGGAAAAGATGTGGTCTATGTGAATGAGGTCCCTGTATATATAACCTCACAAGTATAATCAGGCTACTACACTCTCTCAAAGAAAAGATTGGATAAAAGCCCCAAAATGGTAAAGTGACTATTGAGAAGGGCCCAACACCTCAGCCTCCAATCCTAACTTATCCAAGGTAGAAAAATATGATGTAGAGAAAGATGAAAGACCTTGATGTCCCACCTTTGATGTCATATAATGTATTAGAGAAATTGAAGAAGGTTTCAACTAATGTTTTTTTATGGGACATCCTATCCATCCCTAAATAGAAATATTTTCTAAAAGAATCCCTTGAGGAATGAGAAAGGTCCATGCAAGGGAAGCTAACTATAGATCATTTGAAAATAAAGGGGAAAGAATATAGGACAAATGTATAGCCCTAAATACCCTCTTTATTCCTCAATACCAAAGATGGGGTAAGTAAAGCAAAACCTACCCCATTATTTTTAACATTGATTATAGGGAATAAATTGTTGCATAATTCCATGATCAATTTAGGCAAAAGAACAATAGTAATGCCCAAATAGATAGTTGATATGCTATAATTAAAGTATGAACCCTTGAATAAAGGGGTGATGGATCTAGACATGAAAATGTTTCAAACCCTAGAGATTATCTAGGCTCTCCCCCTTACATTTTACTCTTGTCTTAGCATAATTATACCACAAGACATTGTAGTGATAGACATCCCACCTATTTTTATGCTATGTTTATCAAGGGATTTAATTACCAAAATTGGTGGATACATATCATTAGATTGGTGTCATCTAATCCTGAGAACTAACTATGGTACAAAGTTAATGGTGTTATCTGAACCACTTCACTTATCACACATAGTGGATGAAATGATGACAAAATTTGAAGCAACACACACCTCTTTCTCAAGAATAGAGATGCACTATGTAGAAATTCTAGAATAAGAGAAGGTGGTAAACAATGGGATCCCTAAAGAAGAAGAACTTGTTAATGAGCTCATAGATAATTATCTATTTGAAAACTTTGATTCCATAGGCCTCAAAACATACATGATTCATGATAAGGACCAGGCCATTCTAAAAGACTTAAAGAATGAAGGAGATCAAAATAGAAGGCTTAAGGATGAGTCCAAACTCTATACTTTGCATTTTGATGGTACAAAGTGCAAGACTGATTCCAGAGCTAGTATTTGACTAACATATCCTTCTATAAAAGAGATCCTTTGAGCCTTACAATTTTAGTTTTCTTGTAAAAATAATTAGGCTGAATATGAGGCTCTATTTTATGGCCTCAGTCTCATTGAGTAAATGAGCATGAGATAGATAAAGGTGTTAAGTGATTCTAGATTACTAGTGAGATAGGTGATAGGGGTATAGGCCATAAAGAACATGCATATGAGGTATTACCCCATTGCATATTAGATCTAATTTAAGATTTTAAAGCCTTCAACATTTAGATCATCCTAAGAACTATGAATGTGGAAGCTGATAGGATGGAAAAATTAGGATCCAAATTTGACCCAATAATGGACTTGATAACTAATAAACAAATGGTGTAGGTAATTATTAGGCTAGTTATCCTAGATAATGATTAAAATTGGCATATGTTGAAAGTGATGCTCCGATTGTGATTTTCCTCTAGCAATCATGTGAGTTTGCAAAACAACTACATACAAAAATTAAAGAGGCCTACAAAGATCAAATTATACAATTTAAAACTAATAATCTACCAAAGCGCTTTATCAACCTTAAAAATATTTTTGACTTTGAAGATACAAGGAATGAAAAACACAAGTTTGTTGTAGATAAGGGTGATTACTACAAAATTGATGTTAGAAGTGAGAGGAAGCTAAAAATTGGAAAATAATTTACCCAAGAGGATAAAGAGTAGTTAGTATTTTTATATGATAAGTACAAAAGATTCATTGCATGGGCTTATGATGACTTGAAGGGATATGACTATGGGATTATTCATCACACCATAGAATTGGTAGAAGGATTCAAGCTAGTCTAACAAAAATAAAGGTTTGTAAACCCCAAAAATGAGTCCCTCATGACCCAAGAGCTCAAGAAACTAATTGACTCAAAGATTATATACCCAATAAAGCATTCAATTTGGGTATCTAATCTAGTTACCATGTGGAAAAAGAGTGGATAAATTTGGTTATGCATGGATTTTTGGGACCTAAATAAGGCATCCTTGAAGGACTATTACCCCTTCTCTCTATGGAGTATATCCTCTAGATGGTAATAGGTACAGAGATATTTTCCCTTCTAGATAGATTATTTAGATACAACTAGGTATGGGTGAATAAATAAGACCAACATAAGACCACCTTCACTATGAAGTGGGGAACACTTTTATATTCAAATATTCCTTTCAACCTTTCCAATACTAGTGCAACATTATAGTGAGTGATGGATGTAACCTTCAAGGGGATAATTAACAAGATCATGCTCATCTACCTAAATGACCTCACTATTTTTTATAAGAAGAATGAGGATCACTTTGACCATATAGAAAAGGTTTTCTAAAGATGTCATAAGTTTGGGGTATCTCTAAGCCCCAAAAAGTGTGTCTTCATATTTATACAAGGTAAACTACTCAGGTATGTGGTATCTAAGCAAGGGGTCATTATTGATAAAAAAAGGGTAAGGGCTATCATGGACTTGGATTTTCCATTAAAAAATAAGGGATCCAATTTTTCCTTGGAAATATTAATTTTATCAGTAGGTTCATATCAAACTTTACAGGATTGACTAGGCCAATCACACTAATACTGAAGAAAGACCAAGCCTTTAAATGGACAACTAAAGGAAGAACAATATTTCATAAAATCAAATATGCCATATCCATAGTGCCTATGCTAGTTGCCCTTGAATTTTCCAAAGACTTCATTATGTGTGTCTATGGAAGTGAACATAGCCTAGCTACCATACTAACTCAAAAGGAAGAAGAAGAAGAAGAAGAAAAAGAAGAAAGGAATGAACACCCAATTGAATTTTACTCAAGGATTCTACATGAATATGAGGTTATGTATAACTTTATGGAGAAATAATCATTTTCCATTATTAAGGGCCTTAAGATCTTCAAACACCCTATGGTAAGCAACAAGGTAATGGTGTACATAACACACTCTAGCATCTATGAGTATGTCATGGAGGGAGAAATTATAAATAAAAGGGTGAACTAGATCACCAAGATCCTAGAGTATGATATAGAGGTTAGGCCAACAAAGGTAATCATATGAAGAATAATCTATGAGTATTTATATTAATGTGTAGATATTCTAGTAGAAGAAAAAGACACATCAAAAATGACCTTGCCAAACTAATTCTAAGCTTATAAATCTTAGGTGGTCAATCAAATCTATTTCATGCAAATTGGTCAGTATCTTGATGGTCTCCCACACAAAAGGTATTTATATAGAATACAAGGCTATAATTATACACTAATATAAGAAGTAGTTTTTAATAACTTTTATGGAGATATCCTCTTATGCATCCATAAAACCCAAGCTAAGAAGATCCTCTAAGACATGTGCTTTGCTCCCCTAGGTGACCACTTCTCAGCTAAGACCACCATGACAAAAATCATACATGTAGGGTAATACTACCCAACCATGTTTGTTAACTTCCATCAAGCAATCTAAAAGTGATAGAAGTGTTAGTTCTTTGTAGGAAAGAGGAAAAAATCTACCATGCCTTTTAACCCAATTGTGATTGATGAGTCTTTCACATAATAGTCTGGTTCATCAGAATGATCAATCCTATCTCTAGAACTAGTCACAAATGTATATTAATGGTCACTGACTACTTCACTTAGTAGACTAAAGCAATATTATTGAGAGAAGCAACCAAAAATATGATTCTTGGCTTCTTAGAAGAGCTTGTGGGAAGGGTCGGCCCACCTAAAACAATAATTTTTGACAATACAAAATCTTTCCTTAGGTCTAAAATTATTGAGTTCACACTCTAAAATGGTATATTCTTAAATGCTTCATCTAATTACTACTTGCAATGGATTGGGTTGGCATAATTTATGAACAAAAATATGATCAAATTGATCAAAAGGATGTGCAATGACAAGTAGACGGAGTGGCATTTGCACATGACAATGGCCCTATATGTGGACCACATCACCCCCAAACAAATTCTGAAGACTTCCCCATGTGAACTTATATATAAGAAAGAAGTGATTATGCCTATATCATCAAAAATACCTATATTATATCATTTATGGTTATTAAAATAAAATAAAATAGAGTAATGGAGGTTTGGTTTGTTGAATTTCTCAACCTCAATGAAGTAAGGCAGTGGGCAAGTGATGAAAAGATCATCTGAAAACAAGTGTCTAAGTGATGGTTCGATAAAAATTAATCAAACCTAGGATTTAAACTTAGCTATTTTGTTCTAAAATATGATCAATAGGCTATGAAGCTAGGATGACATATGAATTTTGATTATCTTTAGAGAGGACCATTTTACATCATAAGTGATAGGTAGGGAAATTTTTTTGAGCTAAAAGATGAAGAAGGTAATGTATTGGAGATCCCAATCAATAAGATCAACCTGAATCATTATAACTAACTTACCCACATCCCCAAGTTGTACATTATTATCTTTTTCCCATTTCCCTTTTCTTCATTTCCTTTCCTTATTATTATTTTACCTTTGCTTCATTTCCTTTCCTTTGTTTTTTCTATTTTCAAATAAGTGTCATTGGCACAAGTGGTTAGTTTGGCCATCACTCATCATTTCCTTAGTCTTCCCAATCTTCAAAAGCATTCCTTAAAATATGGTTTTCTACCTACCTCACCTACCTTTAATGTCATATATTACACTAATCATGAGTCCCCATAATGATCACCATAAATATCTTGTGATTAGCTCCTTGAGCGTATGTGCCACCCTTATCATTTATGATGGTGCCCTTTTTTTGAATTTTCCATGATGAGCACATCTAGTGGCATTAAATACCCCCCACCTATTCAATTCAAACACTTATCACTTTGAGATTTTGAGAGATTTTAGCCATTGAAAATAATTGAGAAGAGTCAAGATTACATTTTCAAGCAGTGAAGTAAAGAACTATTAATCTAGACTTTCAGAAAAAATATAAAGTGATTTTGGAATGAATTCCTCAATGATGGAGGCTTTCACGTCTTCATCAAGAAGTGAGAAGCACCATTCTAAATAGAGATCCCATGTGTTAAGTAATGGGGAAGATGTTCTCGCAAAGCTCATTATAATCAAGGCCTATGCTTCAACTCCTACTCAGTGAAGGAGAAAATTCCAAATGCAATAAGGCACCCAAGGGACCTTATAAGGACCAAACATTAGTGACTAAATTCATGGATGAAATATTTGACCCAAAGTTGGCCAAGAATCCCAAGAGTTTAAGGGAGGTAACCCACACCCAAATTATCTATAAGGTCAACAAGAAGGAGTATTACTCATTCACCTTCAATATATGGGAGTCCATGTTAGCATAATACATGGTACCCTATGTGCACCTGTGCCTAGAAACCATCTCCCTCTGTATAGAAATATATGATGCTAACAATAATGTGATTGTTGGAAATGCTCATTTAAGGGTAAAAATTTATGAAGACAACATCAAGGAGATGTTCCAACTCCCATATGACCCTAAGGTTATTATTTGTAGGATAGAAATCCTCTAAAGTGTCTCTGACTCCCAAGTCTAGGAAAAGGCATGCTTCATTAGTAGTATCCTCAAGAGAGAGGTCAAAGAGATTCCTCCTCTACCTATGTCTTTGATGACCTTTCCCACATGTAATTTGAAGGAGACTCTATCCATGTTGGCCTTCATCTTCAAGATGGATGTCAATGTCAATGTCTACAATTTTTAGTTGGGGGCACTCTTCCTCATGACCTCAGTGTTGAAGGAATAGGTGTTCAAAATAGACTTTGTTAAATCCATCACCACCACCATGAGGGATTAGTTGGAAATTTATTCAACAATGGGTACCTTTAATTACCCATCCTTCTTCCTACATCTCATGTTATACAAGCATTCTTAGTACTTCACTTTGTACTTGAATCTCAACACCTTCAACATAGAAGCCTTCCCTAATATAGTGGCCCCAATCACCATATGGAATCATGTATTGTCTATCATTTGGGACTATTATGAGTTATAATATCTCTTTATGACTCTTATTCTCATTGACCTCAACTGATAATCCATTACCTCCAAGATGATAGATTGGTAGTAGGCTTGGCTTGTAAGCTACAAGGTCCTAACTGATTGATTCTAGGGTAGCCACTTTTAATTCATTAGAGTATAAGGGTTTTAAGGAGATCATTTTTTATTATCCCACTTTCTAATAGATAAGACCTTGGCCCTAGAGTTGGCTCTCCAACTTGATGTGGTCAACTCCACTTATGGGGTAGGGAAGAGAAAGAAAGGTGTATATAATGTCCTTTTCATGCGAGATGACATCATAATGTTAGAAAGGCACTAGGGATGTCTAATCATAGCTAATATGGTATATCTCATCCTTGATTTGATAAATTATATATGGAACTATGACTCAAATGTGTACATAACTTCATTAAAGATGGCAAGTAGTCCCAAGCACCAAACCTAGCCTTACCTAGAGCAGAGGAGGTCATCCATAAAGGACTTTAGTCAAAATTACATAGAATTGGATCACATCTTGATATGCATCCCCAAACCATGGGATTATTTCTATGCAAGGTATACGCATACAACCCAACCAAGAAATTATCAAAGGGGATAAATAAGAAGCTCACCCAATTGAATTAGAGAGAGAGGAGAAAATAACAAACTTCACTAAATATAGGTATGAAATCAATAAGATACACTCTATTTTTGATGATGAGGATGAAGAGGAAAATTTTGAGAAGCTCTTATATGAGTATCATCAAGAGGAAGATGTAGAAGAAGGAGAATCCACTCCTTAAATTGTTGTAGGAGAAGAAGAAGAAGATACTCCCATAGAGGAGACAAGGGCCATACCTCCATAGAAGGAAACAACATTGGAGGTCCAAAATCCTTCAACATGGTTGCCACTCATGTTTGGATCCGTTATGACCCCATAATAATAATAATCTCATTTTAAGAACCTCATGGTTGGGTCATCTTAGCTCAAACAAACTGAGGCACTCATTTCTGCTCTCTAATGACAACCCTATAGATGAAAATCCACTTCTCAAATCCTCTTATCTATACCACAACCTCATTTTCCACTTCCCTTTATCCTTAATAGTATTACCCTTGGTTGTATCACTCTTAACTTACCAACCAATTATTACCCTGGTCTCACTTTCTTTTTCTTCTACCTAGTCTATCATTGGTCTCTCCTCGCTTTCTTTCATGATATTGATTTCCTCCCACATGCTTTTCCTCAACCCCCCACATTCATCATCCTCCCTCATACCAAAATCATAATTCACCCTCCCTATAGTCTCCCACATTTATCCCCTTCCACCCTTTCCATTCATTTACTTTCCTTCATAGGAGTAGGGTCTACTGCTTCATAACAATAAGTCACTTTTCCATTTGCATTGCCATACGGAATCCACTTGATAGGATAAATCATTCAATTCCCATATGAGTACCATTAATAGGTGGATGAAAAAATGGAATCTCAAGAGTTAAAAATAGAATTAAAGAGAGGTAACAAATCCAATGCCTATATTGAGTCTCACATGTAATCATTTTATGAACCCACACAATAATCCCTCATGATTTCTCATCTAACTCCCCAATAGTCAAAACACAAGGATAGATGTAAATGGGGGACTACACCATATATTCTATCCACCTCAACCTTATTCAAGCTATAAATTATAATAGGGTCAAGCTTATGGAATAGATTTAAAAGTTTGTGACCATGAACTATCTCATGGTGGCCTAATAGCTAGAGAAGACCAAGCTAGATCTTGCAAAAGTGAAGCCTATAGTCGACTACCTCAGTGTTGAGGCTAAAGACAAAGATGTAGAGATAAACAAGGCAAATATCAACCTATAGATCTATATATCAAATAAAAACTTCTAATTAGAATGCAACCTGTAGATAGTCATTAAAACCAAGCTACAAGAGAAGGAGACTAAGCTAGATTAGATCCTCCAAAATCTCTCTAATTCTAATTGGTTTTTTCAAAAATTATAATAGAGGACACAACAAGAATCCTTGGTGAATTACCAAGATATTAAAAATCTAAATAATAACCTTACCACTCACTCACAGGATACCAAAATCCTTCCCATGATCTTATAACTATACAAATCATATTAGGAGAGGATCAAGGGCATGACTACTAACCTAATGTTGGTGCTCACTTTCATCATAGAATTTTATAGACTAAGATCTTAGGTGAGAAAATTCATTAACCCGATGATCACCTTCATATCGTAAAAGGTCATGGATTCACAAAGCTTATTCTAAAAGCTCTATAACACTTTAGAGAAAATGCTACAGTTAGTAGGGGTGGTTGATTAGAGGTAGGTGATGGCCAAGGTCAATGAATTTATTAGTTTTAAGAAGTTAGTAAACAAATGTAAGGCATTCCTTAATACCTTAGAGTAGGTATTTCAACATAGGTGGGGACCCATCAATCAGTTAGTCCAATTAGGACTTCCCTCCCCTTTCTTGGTAGATAATAGTGTCCTTACATATGACCAAATCAAGGCACTTCTGAAGTAGATGTAAAATGATTAGACCATATTCATAGCTCTTAATTAATCAACTAATGTTTTTGAAGTGAAGAATATTTTACAACCAATTTCCCAAACGGAGCTACAAATGTTGGTAGTTATTCAAAGCATGGGAAACATCTCCTTCAATGAGATGATAGATCTAGATAGAGCCTTTGAGGCTTTCAATAAGAATACCCAACTTAAGGAGGAAGAATGGGTGGCCTTGAAGGTAAGCCTTAAAAATTATAGTTTTATGTACCTTCCTCCCATTTTTTCTTTCATTGGTCAAGGTACCCAAGTTTTGGGTCCTCTTATTTGTAGGTAGATGCCCTTATGAGTCTCTAGGAACTATGGATTGAAATCCATGATTATTATTTTAGAATAGTTTGTCTTTGGCTTTAGGCTCAGTTAGTAGTCAGTGATTCCTTGACACCCTCTAACATTTTCCCTTTTTGGCATATTATTTTCTTATGGCCCTTATTGAAAAATTTCCCATTTACTAGCCTTCATCTACTTCTCCCATGTGGTAACTTGATTCTCATCCATCATGACAAAGCTCTTGTTTAATTTTGATGGAGCACTAGATTGACATGTGGTGTCCTTACGCTCTTTAAAAAAATTTCCTTTTGGGTCTAACCTCTAAACAATTTCATTGGTCAATAGGTTGATGGGTAGGCCTATGGATAAATTTTTAAAAGGATAGAGCATCTTCTCAACACATGCCACCTCCATGTTTAGCCTCACCAAAATAATCTCTAGTCTCTATGGAGAAGTGTGAGATTGACACATAGTGCCTCTATACTTATCCAAGATCGATGTTGATATATCAAACTTTGAAGTTGTATCATTGGTTAAGGGAAATAAAATGGGACCCACCATGCTATTATAATGAAGAATAGATGAGCCCTTCCATGTGGCACCATTTTTCTCTTCCCAAGCATAGTGGTCATAAAAAAATAATGTAATCCTGTCATATTTAGGATCTAAATAATAACTACACTCACTAACTTGAGACCCTATTTTAGTTATAATGACATCATCATGAGAGTGAGTGCTCAAATATCTTGGTGCCATCCCTATGAAATTTTGTCTCACCTATATGTTATAGGGTCATTCCTTTTTGAAAGGGGTTGGATCTATTATCTTTTAGCTTTTTATACACAGTCATATAATAATAGACTAGGAATAACAATTGTTAGGATTTTTCTATTTTACACCCTTAACAAGTGAACCAAATGGGTGTGTGATTGGATGCTTTATATGTGCCTTTTTGGCATTCTATATTCTTTTCTCCACCTATAATGAAGAGGATTTGGTGTTTTATGTTGTTTTGAGTGGAAAATTATCTCTATTCCCTATTACTTTTCTCTTGCTTCTATAGTATGAAACTCTGCATTCATTATAGATCTTAAATCATAATCTATGATACTTTACATTCTACCAATTTTAATAATTTATGCTATTTTATGCAAATATAGCTTAATGCTTTAAATATTTTAATGCATCATCTTATCTAGTATTATTTTAATATTTGTTTTGTTTTCTTTCTAACCCTTTTCCCCCAAATCAAATGAAGATCTAGCTTCTAAAATCCCATAGGTTGCTTTACAGACTAGATCTAGTCCCACATCTGTAAAGCTTCCCACAAGAGGCTATTAAACCTAAAACAAGAGTTTTAGGCATCAATATATGCATTTTTTTTATGTTAAAAGAGATGAAATAAATAAACAATATAAAACTAAGGATGCCTCACCTAGTACTAGTGAATGATTACAAGTTACTAAAAAAAAAGCCACATTTGTCAATCCACTTGTATATAGTGGGAACATAGGTTATGTGTTAAAACCTTTTTTCCCTAAAACTACTATGGATGCATCTGTTATGAAATTACTAGTTTTATCAACACAAATTTCTATTTAAATACCTATTACTACTCAAAACATGTTTTCATCCCCTTTGGTGGCTACTCAACTTGTTAATCTAAATCCCATTGGGAATAAAATTTAATCATTCCTTCAATTTATAACGACATTGGAGTGAAATATTAAAAACTTTGAATAAAATGCTTTAAAATCCCCTTGTAATATAAATATACAAGATGGATTACATAACCCTCTTATACTTGAAATCTCTTTACACCCTTTTCCAACTAGATTTGTTACACCTAGGTTCAAATTTTATGATGAAAAGGGTGATCTTGAACAACATATTCAACCATTTTATGTGGCATGCCCTAATTATTATTACAATGATAATATTTGACAAAATTATTTCCATGAAACCTCAAAGACTATGATTTGAGGTGGTTCTATGATTTACCTATCCAATCCATAAAATTATTCAAACCTCTTATAGACCAATTCTTAGAACACTTTTCCATTAACATTTTTAAAAAGGTTTCCTATGCCCAAATTTACAAAATCAAATAAGGAACCAAAGAACCTATCAATGACTATGTCTTGAGATATAAGACAATGCTAACCAAAACAACCAATCTTATGGTAGATAAAGAGTTTCAAGATTTATTCAAGTAAAGTCTCCTTGCTATTTTACATGAATCCATTTTTTTTAAGAAGTTAAAATATTTTGATGACTTATGCCATGTTGTACCATACCATGAAATGAATAATATCTCATTGAATAATGTCAAGTAGGTAGTAAAAACACCATTTACATTTAGATCTAGTACCAAAGTCACAACTAAACTAAGTTATAATTAAAAACCTCTTGAGCCTAAATAAAAAATAACCACCATAATTAACATAGTTTCATAGTAGCCTAATTGACTTGTCTTATCTAATACACCAATGAGACAATTTGCATGTTTACCTGAGTCATCAGCTTCACTACTTCTATGGTTACTAGAGTTTTAGATTATATCTGGCCCTCATCTTATTTAGGTTGATATGATCCAACATATACCCAAAAGATATGATTTGAATGATTATTGTGATTATCATCAAGGACTATGGCATTCTCCAAGTAGATGTTCTAATTTGAATCACAATATACAAGATCGTATTAATGACCAAAATATTATATTTGAGGTGCCTCTAAAAGAATTAGGTTCACAACATGGTAACCACCATAAATAAAAAATATTTAAAAATCCTTTCCAAGACCATTCTAATAATGAACTAGAATTCCAAATGGCATATAATGCACATCCTCCTCCCACACATTATGGGCACCTATTAGATGGGATTAATGGTACTTACTCACATCATATACGTCCTATGGTTTATAAACCTTTTATTTCCTTTGATTATAGTGAAATTAAGGATGACTACTCTAATATTAATTTTATATTAATTTAAGCATATATTGATAAATAACCCATACATAGTGTTATGATTGATAATGGTGCAAAGAAAAAATGTTTACACCATGACATTACTTATGCATGTGTTATACTTTTCATGATTTACACCCATCTAATAGATTAGTTAGATCATTCGATGGAACATTATAGAATGTTCTTGGTGATATAAACCTACTATTATAGGTTTATATCACACATGTGGTAACTACCTTCTTATTTATACCTTCCATAAGCATACTTGTTATGTCATTGGGAATACTATAGATACTAACTCTTTAATCAATAATTTATAAAATGCATGTGTGTAAATACATTCATTCAAATTGGGTAATTATAATTATCAATCCTAATAAGGCTAATTCACCACAAAATGGTATGCAACAAGTAATCCCATTTACTAGGTAGCTTGTACTTGAGATACTAGTACATCAGAGACATACAGTGGATTCCATAGAACCCCATGTTCTACTACACACCATTATACAATATATAGAGTGCTCAAAAGGTACATATTATACTATTATAAATAAACCATAGATCACTCAATGATGGGTTTTGAGAACACCTACTCCTATTATTCCTACTACTACTACTACATGACCACATAGTCTTATTTTACATATGTAGAGCACTGTTGATACCATAATGACAAATATTACACTTATACATGATACTCAAAAAAATAAAAAAGGTATTAAACTATATTCACCATATAGAGACATATATTACCATCCATTATATGGCATTATAAAATGATATTTCCTACTCAAAAATAATAATAAAGAAATAAAAAACATCTAAAAACACTTTTGGTGCCTACCTATTCTATTGCATCCTTCACATTTGTGTTAGTTCCATGTTGATGGATGACATATCTAGTTAATCCTACATACACATATATTTCACACTTAAAATTGAGTTTGATACAAGAATACATAGATACATGATACATTCCTATTCTAAATTTTGGGTTTTATAGCTACTCATGTCATATTGATATTAGGGGCATCTGCTTCTTTGATCTTGACACACATAAGTTATATGATTTGATGATCACTATACATTCTAATGTTTGAGATTACATATATGCTTACACATTCCTATTATCCATGATTATATATTTCATAGGGTATTTGATATGATATACTCTTGACATATTTTCATAAAACATTGGATCCATAGGCTACTATGACATGTTTATGTTACTTGATTAAGCTTTACTCTATGCATTTTCATGAGTGTCTTACCTTCCTATTATATTCATTGTTCAAATATTTAAATATGATCCTTTGATTTCATCCTCTGTGCCTATGTATTCTTTCATTAACATTTGAATATGCCATTATTTGTTTCATGGTCCATCTCCATTTGATTATGTGGCATCTGAACATGTCCTTTTTTTAGTCTCCTTAGACCATTATCTTTTGATTTACTTTTGAGGTATCTTGTGTGCATGATTATTTATTTCTTGATATTTTATTATTACCATATATATGTTTACATGATATTTATCATGTATATTAGGCCTAGATGTTCTCACATTGGTTCTACATGGTTTAATGATACATTTACCTAGACATGTTCCTTCTATATCCTCCATGGTTGTATTCATATATTATACAATTATCTTATCCTTTCGAGGTGATGTAACTAATATTTCCTATATTTAATTCAGCTCTAATTAGGAGAATATTATTGGAGGCATGTCATATTATCATGTTATCCACACTTTTCAAAATTTCTAGATTTAGTGGGGACATGATTTTGAACCATGTTCTCCATACTCATTTAGTATATGGTACTTATATCAATTTTTAAATTTAGTGGGGCATAATTTAGAAGCATATTATCCATACTGATCTACTATATGGTATTTATATAGGTTTTCATATTCATTGGGGGTATGTTATATAGGCATGGCTTCCACATATTCAAAGTTCTCATATTCATTGGGGGCATGCTTCGGAAGCATGTTCTCCACACCTATTCAATATTTATAATCTCTAGTTTATAGTGGGGGTATGTTTTGGAAACATTTCCTCAAAATTGGTACTTATATAAATTTTTATGTTTCTCCATATATACTTAGGGAATGCTTTTGAATCATATCCTCCACACTTGCACAATTTTTCAAATTGGATAAAGCACATAGTTATATGATTTAGATTCATGTCTAGTAGAATTATTTACATTGGTGTTATTTTTATACATATTTTTAACATAAGACATATATAAAGTGTATATGTTATGAAACATGTGCCCAATATTGCAAAATCAAAATTATTTTATGGATTGTTACCATATCATGGACTTTTTCATATTAATACCCCTCAAAATTTTATGAATTTTTATTGAGTGAATATACTATAGTAGCTGGTTTACTTTCTAGTTTTAGGTGACCAAATAACAAAATATTTCCAAGTTTTCAAGTTGGACTTGATAATATAGTCTCACTAAATTATAAGTATCATTGGGTTGCATGATTGAGATAATCTCAATTGCTACTTTGTAACTCACTTTTGCTCCAAAGTTGGAGGCATGTGTCTTCAAATATCTCTCTCTATCTCTTTGGATATATGGAATTTAAATATTTATCTATATTTTTCCTAATATCATTTTCATAGCCTTACAATGATACATATTTTTCAAAATAATTTTTCAATAGGCAAGGTGGTTACATTGACACACAGTTATACTCCTAAAACTTGCTCTTTCAATTTAAATCTATTTCAAGTAATTTAAAATTAGATTATATGCACTATTTTTATATTATAATATGATCCTAGTTGTAGTTTATTTAAAATAAAATAACTAATGTTGGGAACATGCAAAGATAAGGTGTGCATACACACCCATTCCTTTCTTTTAGACTAGTAATTTTATTACTAGATTAAATGGGGGGAAATGTAGAAGATATTTTATGATTATATATCACCTTAGTATTTTACACATGGAAAAATCAAAACTTTTTTATTCTTCTTAGTTCATTACCTTTACCACTTCCAAAAGTCTTGCATCTACTCTATCTTTATGGATCTTGGTCCATTTCTCTTAGTTCATCTAGTCTTATGTTGATAACCTAGGTCTTTCATCTTACCCATAATGTTTAATATGTACTTATATTCCATATATGTAAGTTATAAACATGTACCTATTTTTATGCACCATGGACACTAAAGTTTGGAACAAGTAACAACATTGATATTAGTGTCCTATCCAAAACCAAGTGTCTAGTGTTCTAATAAATCTAATTTTTAAATGAAACGTATCTTAATGGCATCCTAAGTAATTTAATGTGATTTATTAATTCAAAGGTGTATTTATATATATATATATATATATATATATATATATATATATATATAATATTAACCCTTATTCATTCCTCACCTAAGACACCTAAAAAAAGAGTAAAGACCATTTAATTTATTAAAGCTTCCCTATTTATTACTATTTCCATACTAATCATATGGATTGCACATTTATATGTATGAATTACTAAAGGAGTATCTCGATAGCCTAATTTGTGAAGTTACAAGATAGGTCAATGTTTTACTTTATTTACACATATTATTTGATTCACACAAAAGCCAACACATAGGGGAGAACTACATGAGCCTGAAGCCCTCTTCTAGAGTATTAGATATGTAGGTAGGACCTTATGATAGTAGAGTCTTTGAGTTCATCTTGACACAATGCATCCATTAACCCATTTTCCCCTAAGAACACTATGAAAATGGAAAACTAAAGTTTATCCATTTCACAAGGATCAACTATCCATGACCTAGATTTGAATGCACTAGAGTGAAACCAAAGCAAAATATATAAGCATCCAAATTCTTACATTTTATTTTAGAATATATTCCATATATGACACTATATTATGACATTGATAGTAATTTCAATGCAACCATCCTAGCTTGATGTTTCTATTTAAAGATCTAGAAGTGAAAAATCTAGAATCTGATGACTATTATAGAATCTCTTTCTAATGTGCTTTTCACTTGTTCTAGATCCATAACTACATTAACATAGAAACAAGTTAAGTCCATCACTTTATTTTTGTTTATATGTCTATCATAGTTTCACTTTCCATATTTAGACTATCTCAACATAGTAAATTTAGTGTATGCTTATATATGAGTTTAACATCTAATTGGCATGTTATAAATCTGATTATCACCGTTATGACATTTAATTTTTGTATAACCCTTTAATTATAATATATCATTAACACTAACCACTTAGATTGAATTTTAGGGTTAAAAATTTAGGTAGACATTACCAGGAGAAATATGTTCAACCTGTGTTATCCTTATGCATTTTTATATACACTTCCACATCCCCAATGAGGTTTTCTCCCTTATCTATTTCTTGCACAAAATGCCCCAGTATTTTATTCCACTCTATGTATTTTTTCTTGATAAAGATTTTATCTATGCATAATTATACTTTTACATGTCCTATTTATATCTATACTCCACCTTACATAGTAAATTAAACTATGTCTTCAATATGTATGATTACTTAATAGGTTTCTATGCATATCATTCACATTCTATTTCTTGTGCAGATCATCCTCTACCTTAAACACCTTATATAGTTGTGTTTTCTTGGATTGTTTATTATTCTCTTATGATTTATATGTTTAATGTTTATTTTTATATGGGACACATATTTTAATGGTATTATTTCCCTTTAATTTATCATTATTCATCTTCAATATTCTCATCATTTTTCTAGACATTGAATATGAATCCTCACTATCCACCTTTTCAAATTTTCGTCTCATGATCTCATGATCTTATATTTTTCTTTTATCCAACAAGAATGTTCTTGGATATAAGTATAAAATCCATTTTATTCACTTGATTATTTCAATGATTAATTATCCCATAGACTCCCCATATACTGTGTCTATACAATGACATTGAAAAGTATGTTTTCTTCCTTATCTTACTATAATCCAATATAAGCCACACCATGTTTGTTATCTATGGGAGTCACAAATATTTGTCTCCAATTTTAGAAACTAATATAAGAGTTTTTTAATCACATTTATTATTAGTTGTCATAATGCCATCACCTATTAAAAACACAGAATAATCATCTTCCTTAGCCATTTATATCACTTTAAAGTATACTAAAAATATACCCCTAAGATTACATAATTGAATTATTTAAGACCCTTATTAAAATTGATTTTTTTGTTCTCCATAAAATAAATACTAAATTAATTTTATAATGATGCATTCCTCATCCACTTACATGCCTCTTTTGTAATTATTTTCACCTATACACTCATATCAATCACTATACTATTCATTTTCAATAAATGATTTTGAGTTATGTAATATGTTTGTATCCATTTTGATGAATTAATTTAAACATTTATTTCCATTTTTGTCTCATCTCATGAACATTCTCCACTTTATCCTATAATTACCTTATTATTTATATCACTTCCATGAATATGTATTTATGTGTATGTGCATATAGGTAGACATTATTCCAACATCATGCCTATACCACACATCTTACTTATAATTTAATGGGTTAGAAATTATTATACCTCTTGACTTAATATTAGTATTTATTTTTATGTTCACCATGTAACCTTCCCTATCTAGTGAATTTATATACTTTTATATCTAGGTCCTTTCCTAATCCCCAATATTAATCATGCTTAAATCTTTATGTAGTTGATAATTCTATATTATATTTCACATAACTCAAAATAATCCTCCATATTTTGATCATCCATAAAATATCCAAAATTTGGGAAATTCATGATATATATTTAGTGGTGGCCTTTGAACTATTTTTAAAAGGTTATAATACCACCTACTCTACATCTACCTCCTCCTCCACACCTAGAAACTATTCCACATTGATTATATCTTACCTCTTGAAACTATTTATTCCATCCACTTTGATATTGGTATTAAATACCACCTTATTTTATAATAAACCTTCCACTTGGGTTTTGGATATAAAATCCTTAGTTTTGATAATCACATTGATCCTTTATTTTTTGCACAATGGTACCCTAGTGGACCCACATTTAATTTTCATGTTTGATATCACCAATCACACCAATTTTTTTATATAGATAATTCATGTAAAAATATTTTAGTAACACATGACATTAAATTTATTTAATTATTTAAAAAAAAATTGTGTGGATCTCATGATTGAATTTGCATTTGCACCTTTTTATTCAAGAAATTGTAACTAGTATTCCCATCAGATTAATATTTATAAAACCAAATAACTATAAATCATTCATTTACACTATCCTTCAATAAATTATTAAAATATGTTTCCATAATCAAAATTTATGCTTCAAAAAAGGGATTATCTTTATATTAAAATTCTCATCAAATTTAATTTTGAGGGCCACATATGTGGAATTATTCATTCCTAAGTTCCTTATAAATTCTATAATAAATCCTATAATAAACCATTAAACATGTTAAAATGGGTGGATATCATATGACATTTTTTATAGAAATGTTTTAAATTTTGCATCATATGCAAAAAAAATCTCACTTACATCCTAATTAGTCTCCTTAAAAGCATAAATGATTTATTTATTTAAATATGTTATATAAAATCATATTAAAAATATTTCTTTAACAAATATTAATTAAATATCTTGTTTGATTTAAAATTTTGATACCACATATGTAAATGATATAATAGTTTTATAAGAAACAAGCTTGCCTTTTTCTTAGGTATAGTTTATCTTTTTATTCACCAATTTTATCACACTTTTGAATGTGATCCATGTGTGCTTATTTATATTTTACTCAAGTAAATTCATTTAAATATTGTATAATATGGTTAGATGAACTACCTCTTATTGTTGTTTTTATATGTTTCTTCTAAATGTGACACTTCCTCTAGATCCACAAGTTCCCCCTCCTCTTGTAGATATAGTTGATAACATGATTTATTGAGCATCAACTTATAAAATAAAAAATATTTTTATTACAACTAGAATACTAACCCAATAAAATGGACCTTGTGATATAAAACTCATGTTGGAGATGCATCATCCATACTTCCACTTGGTTTCATGAATTTTGTGTCCACCTATACACTCCCTTTCTGTATAGAAATTTGAAATAAAATTTCATCCATAAATATGTCCTCATTACCTTGAAACTACAATATCCATACCTCAAACATGGTTAGATTGATTTAGTCCTTCAATTCTAATTACATGTCAGTTTAAATTTTTAATGAGATAGAGTCAGATCATTCTTAACCACTTATACTTATCACAACATAATCCAAATTATCTTGAAATATTCATCCATATTCCTCCCATGGACATTCCTCACTTAGGAAATTCCCCATACATAAGTCATTAAATTTTCAAAATATAATTCTCTCCCTTATTTGAGCCAATCAGATTCCCTCCCTACTTATTATAGATCTAATGACTTCTCCCTAACTAGTAAATCCATTATTATTTGGATAATTTGAACATATTTAAATTTTATATTATTTTATTATGTGTACACACTCTTAATTACCTTTTATAAATACACTCTATATAAATAAAATTTATCTCATCATAAAAATTACACAAATTATAATTTAATACTCACTATTAGCCTTGACTAAATCATGAAAATAGTTAGCCAGTCATCTTGATGTTTGAAATTACATAATTAACTAATATTTTTTTAATCTAAATAGGATTTTTCATAATTAACAAACCTCTGGGATTCTATAAAACTTAAAACATTTCCTCTTACAAATATGAATATTTCAAAACTGATAACTATATCAAGTAGCCATGTAATTTACCTATCCATCATAAATCTAAAAATATTATCCATTTTTCATTTAATTATTTAAAACACTTCACTCAATTTTTTTTAAGTACACTTATTCCACAATTTTAAATTTTGACCTATCACATAGGTTGATAATGACATGTGAAGGCATTCTAGTAGTGTACAAAATAAAATATCATAAAGGTAAGTTTGTATATTTTATTTCAACCAATTATTAGGATTTAAAGCATAAAATCCCAAAAAAATATTCAATAAATCCAAAGAATTAGTCTCAAACTAGGCCTTCGCATTTTCTAAGGAAATAAACCATGCCATCTACAATTGCAATTTCCATACCCTATTCAAAAATGGTTTATAAAATAGAACCAAAATGTTGTACTTTTATTTATTTTTCTAATCCCTATGTAAGATAGATCATACATAAAAAGAAATAGGACACACATAATTATATTCCATATTATAAATTTATTCCAAATACTTAAATACTTATCGAAGGCAAAAAAATGTAGAAAATATAAAGATACAAACATGTGCATCATCTTATAAAATAAATAAACTCAAACAAACATCATATAAGTAATCAAAATTAAACTACAAAAAGATATATCATATGTAAAAAGTCAATATATCATTTACATATTCATATAAATGTTATTTAAAAATCATGCATCATATAATGATCACTAGAGGTTGAACTTTACACATGAACTCCTTACAAAGGTTGCACATTCAAACCCTACTTCTAAACTTTTCTTTAGAATATTTGAGTTACCATTTGAAAATGTGAGAATCATAAATATATCTTGATATTTCAAATTGAAGGACAATGTTCATATTGATAGCATCCATAGACCATTTAGATATATGTTAATTATCATTGAATCAACTCCTTTTTCCAACTATGATGCCAACTATATGTATATCTTAGAAATTCCACTTTTATGCCTCTAACTATATTATGTAGTGGAATTTTATAATTAACTCTTATAATATACTTTCCACCCTAGATTGATATCTTTCAATATAAATTATCCTATTATAGATGATTTCCATGTGTTAATCCTACTTCATTGTGCTTGTTTTCCCATGTTTTATTATTCATCAGAAATGTGTTGAAATTTAGCAGAGCAATGCACATCATGGTATATGTGTAACATACTCTTTACATGTACATAATATTTAATATGTAGTTCATAAGTATCTAAAAATATTTTTCACATCTCACTCATAAATCAAGTTCTATATATACTTTATATGTTTTAATTAATTGTAATATTAGGGTTAATGGTATCTATCCTATTCAAATGTCATTAATGCACCTAGTAATAAAATTATGAAACCCTATTCATTACCATAATTAAAATTTATCATTAATTAATTTAATAATGTAGATCAATACTCAACATATGGAGTATTAGATATGGAATCAATTTCATCTAATGGAATGCATTCAGTAATGAGTGAGAGCTCACACTCACAAAAATATGCATATTTATTCATATTAAATGGAAATATGTCCTCATAATATAAAGAAGGTAAATACACATGTAATCCTTAATATAATTTAGTATATTCACTGTTATAAACATTTCCAAGACTAAAAAATTAGGATAAACATATTCATCAACTAAATTAGGATGTGGAAGTCATAAATATATAACTATTTACTTCATCTTAGTGAATTATAATATACATATAAAAGTGAGCATGCAAATATTTTTTCTTTAACTCATTATACTGATCATGAGTATTAAATAAATTATGATCCATTTTTAAAGGTACCTATTTGAGTCAAAAATGCTCATAATATCCAAGACATGTTTTGACTTGATGAGTAGTTGCTAGTTAGACTGATTGGTTCTTTAAATATCTTGTTCATGTTTTCTTGATCATTGACCCTTATATCCCAATTTTTGGTATGAATTTCAATCCAATCCATAATTTAAAAAAGTATTTTAATCTATACCAAGATGATTTTTTCATTTAATAGTATTTAATTTAGTTTCCATCATTAATTTCTTAAATTTATTATTAAAATATGATATATCATTAAGTGTAGATGATGGAAAATGTCATCTATAGTATTGAGGATTAAAATAGAGATGGACAATACCAAATTTATTCATGTCATATATATATTCCCTTGGACTGATATGAGAAAATATTATATTGTAAAATGGTCATCTATACTATCATTATAAGTGTATATATCCTAATTGGTCTTACTATGTTCACCTATTTCAGAACTAGTCAATTGATTTATGGAAATTTACAATGTAAGTGACACAAAATGTGGTTGTGGTATATTGAAATGTAAAATGAATCTTTTCATAGATTATACCATATATCAAAACTAGAAAATAACATCATATAAAATTCAAGAGTATATGTAACCCTTGTAATATGTTTTATACATATATGTAATGTAGAGGGATTTAAATTCATAGCATGAATCAATGGTATACAATTTAAATGAATATGGATCACATCATTATACATCACTTGACAATTTTTAGCTAAAATTTTATTTAAAACAATTGTGTTCAATGCAATTTTTCCTACAGATCCTATTTTGTTATTTTCAAACCATTTTATGATTATATCCCAGGGTATAAGATATTGAGAATGAAACCCAAGTGCATTTTGAAAATTGTCACTACAAATATTCAATTTGTAACCATTGTGTATAATCACATGTTTAATACATTTATTATGAATGATTAATTGAATTAAACATGGTAAATTTTGGTCCAAATTCTCTTTAAAAGGTAAATCATATATCTCAAAATATATTAGGTTTTATCTCTATATTGAATTTTTAATAATGGAATAAAATTAAGATATTTCATTATCATGGGGTAGAGTAGTATCATGCAAGATACCAAAAAGTACATCCTTATAAATATTTTACTTTTGATAAATTATAAGATAAATATTTTGGCATGGGATTAATTTTATCAATAACATAATAATATTTATTTTCTTATAGTACAAAAATATGATGTTGACGAAGGTTAGGAGACATTTTTATTGTACCCTACCTTGAGGCTAAGAATAAAGATGAAGATTGTGCTTTAACTCTCTATTTTTTTTAAATATCTAATTCATAGGCAACTATAAAATAAACCACATAAGTTATATCACTAAAGGGAACACAATAAAAGTTATCTATTTCAAGTGTATTATCACATAAATCATCATCACATAAAAACCTATCATGTCTCAAACCATATTCTAATAATCCATGATAATTGAAGGTAAAAAACATGGAAATAATTATAAAAATTTACACAAAGACCATATCATAAATCCTACTAAAATGTAAATATAGTGAACCCTTTATGTATATTCCATTAGATAAATTATATATATATATATATATATATATATATATATATATATATGTATGTATGTATGTATGTATGTATGTATGTATGTATGTATGTAAATGTATGTATGTATGTATGTATGTATGTATATATATATATATATATATATATATATATATATATATATGTATGTATGTATGTATGTATGTATGTATGTATATATATATATATATGTATATGTATGTATGTATGTATGTATGTATGTATGTATGTATGTATATATATATACATACATACATACATACATACATATACATATATATATATACATACACACACACACACACACACACACACACACACACACACACACACACACACACACACACACACACACACACACACACACACACACACACACACACACACACACACACATATATATATATATCTGTGTGTGTGTGTGTGTGTGTGTGTGTGTGTGTGTGTGTGTGTGTGTGTGTGTGTGTGTGTGTGTGTGTGTGTGTGTGTGTGTGTGTGTGTGTGTGTGTGTGTGTGTGTGTGTGTGTGTGTGTGTGTGTGTGTGTAATCCATCTACCCTTAAGATAAGGGAAAACCATAGGCATATACATAAACTAAAAATTAGAAGAGGATCAAAGATTTAAAAATATTGCATGGTCCAAACAATATTAGGAGAATAAATGATTAGAAAATAAAATATGGTTGAAGAAAATAGAATCCTAGTGATAAATCAAAAGAAAGGATAAGGTTGATATAAACCCTAAAATAATCATATTGTTACAAAATTAGATCATTAAGGAAGAGGTATGTGAAACCCTAAGGATGTGTGATGAAAAATGGGGGGTTTTCATTTTATTTTTTTTAAATGAGAAAATGTATTAAAAATACTATGCCAAATAGGTAAAATAATGAGACAATGTAAACAAGAAAAATTATAATAAATAAGTTTTTACTAGCGATAAAATTAGGATACTAAAAACACCTCAAATTTTTAAATTTAAATGTAATTATAAGAGATATAAAATATATATGAACACATGTTTATAGCTTACCTATATCCCAATAGGTTCTCAAATTTTACATGATAATGTCTTGGCTCTATGCAAAAGATGTCCAATAGAAAAGATTGTGTTTTATGATGATGACCACTTTTGTATGGATAAATGAAGGGTTAACCAATTTTATATGGTGCCAAAAGTGACATTTGTAGCCTAATTTAGAAATTGGTTCTATTTATCCACATAGTTCATGACCACATGTAACCATTTGAAAGTGAAAAATGATACAAATATTTATCAAAGTTTCAAATCAATGTGTGTGGATTCAATAATACTATGTCATTTTTAAGTAACCTTAATTTATAAACACATCGATATAAATTATAATATAGAAATATAGGTAAAATCTTAATTGGATTTGTAACCTTTATTTTTGTAGGTACATATAAATGTTGAATCAAGGTTTAATGTAGTTTTAGTGCATGTGAGTGTCACATCCCACTGAGTGGAGAGAATCTTCCACCTTCTCTCCCTGAATAATAAAATGTAAACAGTATTATATTTTCCTTGCACTCTTGGTAGAAGTATATAAAATAAGGAAATTAATAGAACTCATTCCTAAATATAATCCTTAGAATTGTATAATATGATCAATGTGAAATCATGATACTTCTCATTAAAATTCCATAGGATTATTTGTATAAAGAGGTTTCAAACTATAATTAACGACCTATTATCACACAATATGACATAATAAAATAGTTTAAGCCAATAAACACATGTAAATATCCTAGAATGGGAACCAAAGGTACTAAAAATGAAGAGTGACCACTTTCATATGATGTCAAAAATGGTTAGAAGAGTTTTGTATTTATTATAAAAATAGTCAAAACATTAAAAAAATGTAAGAAAGTAAGTACCAATATCCCCAAACATAAATAAACACATAGGATAGAGAAAACACAAGAAGTGGATAAGTATAAGATCAAATAGAGAAAAAAGTAGAAGTGAAAACACAAGGAAAAGTTCCAATAAGTATATAATTTGAAATAATGCTCCATATGCATAAAATAATCCTAAAAATAATAATAATCCTTGTACCAAAATTAGGTGTTTATAGTAAATAATAATTCACTTTCCTACCAAACCATTAAAAAGAGTGTGCATATGTTATTAGAAAGTCACACTTATAACAAATAGATAAGAGTACATGTGTTTATAATAAAAATATTACCCATTTCATAGTGAAAGTGATTTTACTTTTTAGGGTTATGGAGTTTAATCCCTAAGTTGTTAAAGGGGTTGAGTATAATAAATTAGGGTATAAAATATGAAATAAATATAACTAGTGATGTGTAACAAGATTGACCTAGTTTGACCTTTTATAAAAATAGTAATAAATGATGAAAACAAGTACTTAGATAGAAATTGAGAGAGAATATCTAAAGGTTATAGATTATGACAAGAGTCGATCTATGTTTTGATGACATGATCCAAGTATCAAAACCCTTCATGGATAATACCAACCTAACTAGCACTAATGGTGATAGTGTCATATTTTTGGCACTAGTGTCCTTTATCCAAAACCACTCTAAGATTATGGGTGCACATCAGAGTTTGCCAAGCTTGTTCCTATGTTTAAAAGTTTTGATTCCCTATCAGTGACCTATTTTGAATAATTTATCATGTAAAAACATCAAATTACATGTTATTATGGAAACAAATTGGCATAAGTAGAAAATTTTAATGTTAGTGGTGTAGGTTTTACATCCTAAAAATCTTGTTGCGATGATATTTTCCTACATACCAATACTCTTATGAGGGATCAAGCCTGATGTAGTTCTCCCCACCTAAATACTAGTCAAGTGTAAGTGAAGATATTATGAATTCTAATTTGAGTTATTTGAGTGACGATGGAGATTATAAATCTATGTATTCTAAGTTTGGAATGGTTTTAGATGATTATATGCATAAGTAGGGCATAATAAGGATTGATAACCTTGATTATGCACAACTTATTTTGAGTTAGTTTATGTTATTTACATCTGACTTACATCTAATTAATAAAGAGATAAAATTCATGTATATACATTGTTATAGCTCTTGTGTCAGTAACAAAAGAGTTCTAGGACAACCTTAGGTGGTCATTGAATTGAAAATATATTTGTTGGTGATAAAATCTAGGAAAGGGAAAATAACACCCAAATTAAGATACTAGTGCCATTGGGGATACTATCCAAGTTATGGTATTAGTGTCCAGGTGGTATAACATAAGGCACTAGGGGGCATGATGCTAAAGTGAGGGTCTAAGACTACTTTAGGGATGTTTAGGAATGTGTGTATCCCACAAAAAGCATAAATAAGTGTCTAAATAGGCCCTAGGATAAACTTGCAGCTAAGTCATTGATAAGTGTTCTGATTTAACACTCTTAGCACTCAAGTGACATTTTTAGATGATTACATCTACCCACCCCTTTTATTATAGAAATATAAATAATCAAAATGACTAGGATAAAGGAAAAAGAAGGATACTTGGACTTACCTATGATGCAAGGTCTATGAATTTGGATTTAAGTATATGAAGTATTCTCCATTACATGTCTTATAAATGAAATATTCACAAATCATTCCTTAAGAAATATCAAAACAAAAATACAAAAATAATTAAAGAGATAAGAGATAGTAAAGGATTGAATGTACCTACCTAACTAGGTATTTAGACCAATGCATAAACATAGCGAAATCATGTGTGTGCATGTAGTTAGTTATCAATGGATGAATAAATTAGATTGAGCTGAATGGCTTGATTAATCCCCATGTGTGGGTGGATAAATATATCAATATGGTTTTATCTCCATCATTTTCCACCCCTATTTGGTATATCATGAACTATGAATATATTTTATTGGATTGATGGTGTATCCAAGCCTCTAATATAAGTGTCTCAATAACTCAAGTAGACTATGACTCCATCATTACCTACCCATGTGTAATAAATGCATCTACAACTAAAACTATGTGATGTAATTGAGATTGTAAAATGTCTCTAGGCCACATAGAAACTTTGAAATGTAATAATTATCTTGGCCACTTAGAAATGCTAACCACTACATATGGAGTAAAGCATCAAATATTGATTGTGCTAGTGTGAATGGTGTCTAGATTTTTCTATTAAAAATGGTATATGGATTAATAACATAGAGAATGGAATGAAGTTTTCCATTCCATTTAATCAATTGGAATAAAAGTGATCATATAGAAATAATGTGCCATCCACATGCCCCAAAATATGATATATTTGGATATGGATTCTGGATTAAGTTGTAATAATATGTATCTAAGTATCTAAAATTGAAATGGGAATGATCATATTACACAAATGACCCCAATTTGAGAAAAATGGTATGAATATATGTTGAAAAAATAAAAAAATGGTAATCTATAACTAAACTTGTGAAAACATGGACTGTACATATTATAGTTTTTTGGCCAATCTAGATTTTCCTATAAATGAGGCTACTGGATAGTAGCACCATATAAGGATAGTAGCATTGGTGGCACTAGTGTCCTAATTTAGGCTCTAATGTCCAATTATATAAATTTATGTGAAACTAAAACTATTCTTTGTGTGACCATTTTACATAGTGTTTTCTTGAAATTTATTTTTGTATTATGTGCTTATGTGCTAAAATTGTACTCTAAGAGCATTCAGATAGCCTAATATCTATGATAAACCTATGTGAATCACCATTTTTTTAGGAGAGTTGTTGAACCTATGCATGAATTTTTCTCAAAATAAAAATCTTTGCAATATGTGTGTTATCTAGAGCATATATGATATCTACATAATAAAAAAATATAATGTGAATACATGAAAGTAGAATGTAAGATAATTTGAGCATAAGTTTTTAATGTATGATGTATGTTAAATATAACATTAAAAAGGCTATGAAGGTATATATAACAATGTAAACATGTGTATGAAAAATAAATATGAGAAATAAACTAAGTAGGTACCTATGGGATGGGGCATGATGTCCATCAAGGCACCCAAGGAGGAACGGTAGATGCATGAGGTCTCTCATGGCATATATAAATAGAGTGGGAAATAGTCAAGATAAGTTTCATTTCCATGACACATACATGAAATCATACATACAAAACACATGAGGCACAAAAAGTAGGCCAAGGGGCCATAATACAACATAAATGGGCACATGTCACTAAATCTAAGAAAATAATACAAGGACATGTTCAAATGTCCACATGTGTAAAGAGAAAGAAAGTTGGATTATATTTACATGGAAGGACATGTTCAAATGTTTGAAACATAATTCGGAAGGCACACACAAGGAAATGGGAAAATAATACATATAGTGAAAGGAAATAACATATTCAAATACCCTTGCATAAATGTAAAAGCATAGAGACATAATCAAGTCTAAACTAGTAAATCTAAAAATGAAAGTATGTATGGACATGTAGTAAAAATATATATAAGATTAATGATATAGATAAACTAAGTCTATATTAGCAATAATCAGTAATAGATTTGAGTAGTGTAGGATGATCAATATCAAGATATAAAAATACTAAATCTATAATATAGAGTTTATAAAGATGTAATTTTACAACCAAAAGTGTGTATCCCCAAAATGGGTGAATGTATCAAATGAATAATCCATGTACCTATGTATATGTTACCAGTGGGTATATAGTATCAAATCTAGATCTATGTAATGGACATGGGTCCTGTATGTATCTGCAAACATTGGAAAAGAACAAGTGAAACATGTATGTGTGGTAAAATTGACTATACTAAGATAGTTATCATATGTAGTACCTATCAAGTATAATAAATATAAACATGGAATTTTATATAATCTATAATTTGTATTTTTGAGAAAATATTTGAATGTTTTTTGTCTTTTCTAACATGTTATATTGTTTTTGTATTTTCTAGATATAAACTATGTACAAGTAATATGGAAAAAATACTATATACAAGTAATCTGGGAGAATAAAAGCTATGTAAAAGTAAGGAGATATAATAATAACTAATTATCTCATGAGAGACTCACTCTCAACAGATCATATGTTATAAATAGGAATGGTGAACTCTCATGTAGTGTAATTCATGTGTTCTAATTAAATTGAACTATAGTATAAATCTAAGTATTGTTCATTTTTGGTATCTTAGTAATCACAATAACTTGTATTTTTCCACTCATCATTATCATCTTGATTATGAACCAATGTAATAGTATTTTTAAATTATATTGTATCGAGATGAGCATAGGGAATTTCCTAATACTATGGATTTGACCTTTCTAAATTATGTTTTGAAATATTTTTTATGATTATGCCCTTTGAAATGGTGCCTATTTTAGGCATATATTAATTTCATGGATCTTATTGGAATAAATTGTATCCTCTCTATAATTTTTAATAATTTCACTTGCGTTTGAAAAGGATATGCAACCTTTATTTTTGTTAAATGTCGATCTTGTTTTTATTAACCATGAACATCCAAATATAAAATTGTAAACAATTGAACTTTAAATAACATGGAAAGTTAGAGAACATTCCTTTGAGGCATATGATAATTTTAATTTAATATACCCCAAAAAATCCATATAATAAAGTTTTTTATCTAGATTTGTAGAGTCATTTCAAAGAGAACACATATGTGCATTGATAGTGAACAAAAATTGATTGATTGGTTGGTAATCTATGATCTTAACATCTGTGCATTTATTTCATCTATATAAGCTATCATAGTCAAATATTTATTATATGAGGGAGGTATTGTAGTTTCCCTCTTTACCTTGACTTTTGAAGATGTATAAATTGTATGAATTTTTTGTTTTGAATACTCTATTATTATAAACCCTCTTTTAAGAATGGTTATTTTTAGCCTGATTCTGAGTGTGCAACTTAAGTTCTTGATCTTTTGTAACATTACCTTTGTATCTATATATTTTTACTTGATAATTTATATCTATGAATTATTTTCCTTAGTATTTTACGTAGATAAAAAACCTTATTAACCAATATTATCAACTACTAGAATAGTAGTAGTGATGCCTTGGGCATGTTTTCCCAACCCTTGACCTTAATAATCAAACTATTATGGACATTTTTGACAAAACCCATATTGATTTGAAATTTTATCTTCATTTTGGAGAGGTATATTTGCATCTCTTGCTTTCTTTGCGTATTCTTACTTTACTATTTCATACTTTGATTGTGCTTTGTGAGCCTTTTGTTGTTATGAGTTATGTTTTGGTAACCACTTTTTATTATTTTTGAATTGGAACTTTTTTGATTATGTTCATGTATCAATATGGATTTATTAGATGATATATATTATATAGGGTCCTAATTGGAAATTATCTATTGTATATAATTTTTCAATGTCATACATGAATCTGTGTGATGACCATGCATTTTATGATATACATAATAATATCAGGATCTCCTCACTGGATGTAGAGGAGGTAGGTTGATCAACTTAGATTTAATTATTTGCCTTAAAATCTCACTTTAAATTCCATTCAATATTTTAATACTGTTAAGATCATGATTTATATATTCACTTTGTTAATATGTCTAGTTTTTATATATAACCTTGTTTTTCCACAAATCAACTAAGTGAAGGCACATATACATTATTTAAACTAGTGTTCCTTAGAGTATTCTTTCTTGTATTATAATTTTACAATATTTTAATATTTTCATGTAATATCTGAATCTCTTTCTATAATTTTAAAATTAACTTGCTCATACTGATAATTTGATCCCTTAGAGTCTCACAAATGCAAACCATAGTTTCTTCTAATTGAACATGTAGAGATATACCCTATAGATAAGAGGTGTAGACATTTATAATATTAATATATGGATTTTAAATTGTAGTATAGGCTATCTCACCTCTTAGAGGAGTGATAACATGGACCTAGTTGGAGGGAAATTAGATATCACCCTTGTGGAGATGAGGAGAAGGAAAATCTTCTTTATCCATGAATTTTGTTAATGTAACTTGGAAGAGGTATTCTAGGATAGAAAATATGAGGTTTGAAAACACTAAAATAACTAAGGTAAATAGGAAAAATAAGGGTACAAACCCTAATATCATACATGGCTAGAGTTTGGATAGTATTTGAAGTAATTCAATTTCATCAAATGATTTAATTTTTAAAGGCTTATGTAGTTTAAGACATGGGTTGTTAATGGGGCTAAGAATAGGTAAACTAGGATATGAAATATGAAATAAATATATCCACTAATGTGTAATGTAATTTACCTAGTTTGACATCTCTAAAATAATAATAAATGATGCAAATAAGTACTTAGCCAAAAACTATATGAGACAGAAGATCTGGAGGCTATAAACTAGGATAGGAGTTGATCTAAGTGTTGTAAACATGATCCAAGAGTTAAATCCCTTTATGGTTAGTATCAAACTCTATATATATTATCAACAATAGAGCTAGTTTTATCCTTTTGGTGCTAGTGTCCTTTCTGTAGAACTATTATGAGATTCTAGGTGTACATGTGTTAGAGTCTACCAAGCCTATTATTGTGTGCACAAGTTATAATTCCCTATCAGTGACCTATTTTGAATAATTTTACATATAAACCCCTACACATCCATGTTGTTAGGTAATCTAATTATCATAAGTAAAAAAGTGTAATTTTAGTGGGGCAGGTTGGACATCCTTAACACCCTATTGTGATGAGAGTTTCCTACATACCAATACTCTAAGGATCTCAATCAAACTTGTTGTATTTCTCCCCACCTAGGTATGGGTGTAAGTATAGGTGAAGATAGTATAAATTCAAATTTGAGTACTTTGAGTGATTATAAAAACTAAATATATATATATATATATATATAAAGTTTGGGATGGATATATATGACTATATGTAGAAGTAGGGAAGGATAGGGATTAATAATCTTGATTGTGCACAACTTGTTTCGAGTTAGTTCATGTTATTTACATATTATTTCCAACTAGTGAAGAAATGGATAAAATTATGTGTGTGTGTGTGTGTGTGTGTGTGTGTGTGTGTGTGTGTGTATGTACACACACACACACACACACACACACACACACACATATGTATGTATGTATGTATATGCACACACACACATATATGTATATATATATGTGTGTGTGTGTGTGTGTATGTGTATATATATATCTATATATATATACACACACACATATATATACACACACATATATACATATATATATACATACATACATACATACATACACACACACACACACACACACACACACACACACACACACACACACACACACACACACACACACACACACACACACACACACACACACACACACACACACACACACACACACACACATATAGTTTTAGTGCTTGTGTGGGTCTTAAAAGAGGTCTAGGATGACCCTAGGTGGTTGTTTATTTGAAAATATATTTTTTGGTGACAAAAGGTGGGAAAATAATGATAACACCCAAATTGGGATACTAATACCATTGGCACTACTTTTTAAGTTATGGCACTAGTGTTTAGGTGGTAAAACCTGCAACACTATGAGATAAGATGGTAAAGTTAGGGTTTATAACTACTTTATGGATGTTTATGGATGTGTGTAGCCCACACGAAGGATGAATAAGTGTCTAAATAGGCCCTAATATAGGTTTAGGGTTAATATATGGATAGATGGTGTCAAGTAACACGCAACACTCAAGTGACATTTTTGGATGATTACAGAAGTAATTTTATCCTATTTTTTAAATATAATATAACTTAGTTTTAATAAAAAATTAATTCAATAAGGATATCACGTTTTATTTATTCACTATTTTAACATTTCATCAAATGATAGGAATGTGTAATTATCTTTCTAAAAAGCTTTATGAAAATTTTAAAAGTATACATATGCCCTCATTTCACCATACCCCTTAATCCCCTCCCTACCATGACTATAACTATATTGGCCTCCAAAGTTAAGTGTTAAATAAATAAATAAAATCTCATATAGAGTAGGTTAAAAACTTCATAGATTATGGGTTCAATCAAGGGATTCATTTTTATTTGGCATTACATAAAAGGTGTGACATCATGTTTTAATAAGATAGTATAATTTATTATTTTAATATTAAAAATATTTTAAAATTTATAATAATTTATTTATATTTACTTGACATCTATTAATATTTTATTAAAATACCTTTTTCATCGTTAAAAATAGCTACTCTAATAGTTACCGTTTGGGAATTTTCTTGCATACCCAGATTCATATAAATCATCAAACTTATAAGGGATAGGATTATATAATTTCACCTTTGAATCATATAAATTTTCATGACTTTGGTTTCTACACTTGTTTTATTTTATTATTACATAATTTTGTTGTGAAATTTTGTCATATCATTTCATGATATTGTGATTTGGTTGTTGATTTTTGAGTGATCAACTAGATATTATGATATACTTTTAGTTATGTAATTTCACTCTAGTATTAAATATTTCATGCTAATGAGTTATTGATTCATTATTTAGTTTAATTATATTATTATTTAATGTTATTATTACATTTATTTCTCTTAAATAATATAAATATTGGAGATGGTATGTTATGACCTTAGCTACATGATATGAGTTAGGTTGGATGTGACTTTGAGTAGTTGATTGAGGTGGAGAAAGGGAATGGAAAGAAATAGTGAATTTAAAATTGAAAAAATTGAGCTTTGACTATTTTATAAATTAATTTGAGTTTTTATTGTGCTTGACTTAAAATGTTGAGTGTTTGTCTTTGTTTAGATTTTAATGCATTGTTAGAAATGGATCTTGAGTTAGTTTTGACTTTTTGCTTGTCCATTTCTATAATAAGTTTTTATTTCAAATATTAGTAAAATATGACACTTGTTAGCATTATCTTCAATGACATTAGTCTTGTGTAACTATGTTATTATTTTTGTCTAGTTTTTCCATGGTTCAATTTACCCAATTGAGGAGACTTACATTGATGGCAATTATAACTATTGAGTTTTGCTTAATATTGACTAATTTTTTATTTAGTGAATTATTTTACTATTGTTAATTGCATTGAGAGGTGCATTTAATAAAATCTTGGAAGTTATTAAATCATTTGATTTAGTTTTAAGCATTGTCTTCATTACATTTAGTGTCTTATTCTCTTGGAGTCATTTTTGGTGGTTGATATTTGAAGTGATGATTCGGGCACCAATTTAGGTGACAATTCGGGTGACAGTTCCACCCCAATTGATGACGGAACTTCTGGGAGCCATAACTTTTACACCGTAGCACTAATTGACTCAATGTTTGAACCATTAGAAAGCTAAGAATGAGGAAAATGTTGTGAAATGGGATGGATCTTTGATCGATGAATTTTGACCCATAAAAACCCAATGGAAGTGCCCCAAATTTCAATTTTAGTAGTGCAGTCTAGAAATAGTAAGTTTCTAAAAATAGTAATTCCTTGAATTTTGTATTGTTTTAAATCTTAGAAGTTGAACCAGTTAATCTCCCTCAAGATTGGTGACCTTCCACATCCTCCTCATGCTTTCAAAATGTGTATAAATGAAGAGGTAACCCAAAATGTGAGGATAGACATCTCTTCCTAGAGATAAGCATATATTTGTATTGCGATCTTGAGTAATACTACATCTCTTCTCAGAGAATTCATTATTACTATGTTATTTCTACGCTATTGAGATATTTATCAACTATAACTTCTATGTTTTGGATAAGTGGTATCAGAGTAGTTTATCTTGAGAGTATGATCCTAAGGATGAGGTCAGGCTATAAGAAGCTTGGGTGGGAAACAACAAAGCTTCCAAATTTTCCACCTATTCACTCCAAATGACTTTAAATGGTGGACAACACCAAGACATCTGATCCTTTTAAGTAAATGGTGAATGAAGCCCTCTAATGACAACAAGCATAGATGTTACAACAATTTTCACAAATTCTTCAAACACTTCTGATGGGAAATCTTGGTTCCGTGGCTCCACTTCCTATCTCCTCATCCAGGGAACATCCTTTCAGTACCCCAACACCCTTTAAGGTTTAGGTAAATTTTGATATTCCTACATTTGAAGGAAAAATCAATGTTGATGTAGTATAAAATTGGTTAGATCAACTGTCTTCCTACTTCTTTGTAAATAAGTTCACTGATGGAGAAAAGATTGCTTTTACTCTTTTGAAATCATCATTGCCTATGAAAAACTGGTGGGAAGTGTACAAAAAGAGGTTTAGTATAGATGACATTGGCCTTGAGGTGGAACCTACTTGGGATGATTTTGTGGAAGTGATGAAAGAAGAATACTATCCCATCAGAGCATATGATGATCTGTACATATAGTGGCAACAACTTTGCCAAGGTAAGGACCAATTTGTTCAAGATTACACAGACACTTTTCATTCTTTGTCTGCAAGATTCGGCATTCAAGAAAGTGAGAAACATAAGACTCTCAAATATCATGGTGGACTACAATGGTACATATGGGGGGAAATGGAACTCTTCAATCTGGAAACCCTTGGTGAGGCATACAAATTTGTAGTGAAGATTGAATAGAAGCATGGTAGAAAGAATATGAAGAGTCAACCCTCAAAATGGAAAAGTGACAAGGAAGGTCAAACATGAGGCCAAAATTGGAAGTAAAGGGATTTTTAGGATAAGAAATCCTAGAAGGGGAAGGCTGGAAAATGGTGTGATTACCATAAAATTGGAACTCACTCCAAAGAAGAATGTCGAGCCATTAAGTCACTACTTTCTGAGTTACAATACTTGACATCTACTACTCTGCCTCATACACAACCCATAGTCAAAGAGGACGAAGAAGAAATTATAGATGCTAAGCTTGAAACCATCGTCGCTTCATCATAGACCCATGAGGAAAGACCAGATGACAAGGAAATATTGTTTCACTCCAAATTATGGGTAAAAGATAAGCCTCTATATTTCATTCTTGATAGTGGGAGTCAAAATAATTTAATCTCTACTAAAGTTGTGAAAAGTCTAAATCTATCCATGAAGCCTCATCCAAAGCCCTATAGTATTGGATGGTTGAGCCCAGGGAGAGACCTCCGTGTCACCCATCAATGTCTTCTTTCATATGCTATAAAACCATTCCAAGATGAAGTCTTATGTGATGTGGTCAATCTAGATGTTTGTGATGTACTCCTTGGTCAGTCATTCATGTATGAGTGACATGGCATATATGAATCACAAACCTGAAGGATCATCCTCACTCTTGAAACACAGTGTTATAGGGTATTAGAGGTACCACCTCCCACATATATCTCCTTGATTAGTGTTAAGCAATGTAAGAGATTGGTGGAGAAAACAAAGCAATTTGTTCTCATGGTGGTCAAACCACAAAAATCCAAGAAGGCCGATGTTGTAGTCCTAACTACACAATCAAAACAATAATAGAAGTAGATAGGATGAATCACAGGAGAATATGATGACTTATTCAATTCACCCATAAGAGTTCCACTGCATTTCCAGGTAAAACATTCTATCGATTTGATCTTAGGATCACGTTTGCCTAATAGTCCTATGTATCGTAGATTAGTTTTGGAGAATGATGAGATAAAAAGATAGATTCAAGAATTAATCCAAAAGGGTCACATCAGGCCAAGATCTTCACCTTGTGGTAGCCCAATTGTCTTGGCACTGAAGAAAGATGGAACATGGAGGTTTTGCATTGACTACCAAGCCTTGAATAAAATATCTGTGAAGAATCGCTATCCTCTCCCCAAGATTGATGACCTACTGGACCAACTCCATGGTGCAAAATTATTCACCAAAATTAATCTCAAATTTGGTTATCACCAAATTCCCATCGATCCCACTGATGTCTAGAAGATTGAATTCAAATCTAAGGAGGGGCTCTTTGAATGGTTGGTTATGCCTTTTGGCTTAACTAACACACCTACAACCTTCATGAGGATGATGGATGGCATCTTATGACCCTTCACTAACTCATTTGTGGTTGTCTACTTGGATGACATACTCATCTATAGTGGAACATGGGAATAAAATTTGCAACATGTTTGTAAGGTGCTTCAAACTCTTTGGGAGCACAAGTTGTATGCAAATATTGACAAATGCACATTCAGGATGACAATAATTTAGTACCTCAAGTATGTTGTGAATGAGGAAGGGGTCCATGTTGATCCATAAAAGATTTATATTATTTGAGAATGGCCCACACCAAGGACCCTCATAGAGCTTCACAGCTTTTTGGGTCTTACAAATTTTTACCGCAGGTTTATTCTTGGATTTTCACATGTTGCTTGGTCACTAACCCAAGTGACTAAAGGAGGATCTAAATCTACATTTTAATGGGGTGAAATACAACAAAGGGAATTTTAGAATTTAAATAATAGACTCTACTCAACCCTTATTCTTGCCTTGCTAGATTTGCATCAACCTTTTGAGTTGATGACAGATGCATCTAAATATGCCATGGGAGCTATCATCATGCAACATGGCCATCCTATTGCATATCATAGTGAAACTTTCACTAATATAGTCAAGAAATATCCAACATATATGATAAGGAGCTTTATGGCATTATGCAAGCCTATAAATAATGGAAACAATACATCTTAGGGAAAGAAATGGTCATCCACACTGACCACAAGCCATTGGAATTCATCCAGACATAAAGTAAACTATGAAATGAGAGGCACCAAAAGTGGGCCACATATCTTCAGCAATTCCACCTAATAATCAAACACAAAAAGGGGAGATCAAATACAATTGTAGATTATCTAATTCGCCCACCAATTACTACACTCACAATAGTTCTTGACCTGTGCAGACATGAGACTGCCACTTGGGCTGCTTTGTATGAAGCAGATCCTACCTTTACTGATACATATCAAGTGCTTCAAAAAGGTAAACATGCTTCTAATTTATATTTGTAATATAATGTCCTCTGTCATATAAGGCACATCTATGTTCTAGTTTTAGAGCAACAAAAAATGATATGGGAAGCACACTTCAGTAGGATAGATGGACACTTTGGTATTGAAAAGACATTGGCAATTCTTCAAAAACACTTCTATTGTCCCCATATGTGAAAGGATGTGGAAAGATATCTCAAATCTTGCACCCCATGTGTGATATCCAAGCCAATAAATAAGAAGCAAGGATTGTACACACCATTGCCAAAACCAACTAGGCCTTGGGAATCTATCTCAATGGATTTTCTCTCAAGTTTGCCCACTTTAAAACATGGTAAGGACTGTATTTTTGTGGTAGTTGATCATTTTTCAAAAATGGCTATCATGATTACTTATAAGAAAAATATATCTACTAAGGAAACTGCTCAACTATATTTTAGTCATGTATGGCTCCATTTTGGTCTCCCCAAGTCTGTTGTCTTAGATCGAGATATCAGGTTCCTGAGCATCTTCTGGTCCATTGTATGGAAGATGATGGATACTAAGCTGATGAAGTCCACATCCTTCCATCCATAAATTGATGGTCAAACAAATGTGGTAAACTGATTGATTATTCACATGATTTGGATGTATCACTCCAAACATCCACACACATGGGATGAGGGACTTCTTTTAATACAACATGGATATAATCGGGCACTGCATAGCTTGACCAAGCACAGTCCATTCCAGGTATGTTTTGGGTTCCAACCCATGGCACCAATTGATATAGCTATTCCATCTTCCACCATAGAATACACACTTCATGGAAGATATGAGGCAGGAAAAGCAACAAAGTTTATTGAAAAAATGGAACACATCCAGCAACAAGTTCATGACATCCTAGAGAAGATGAATTAGAAGTATAAGTAATGCCATGACAAACATAGGATTGCACACCATTTTGTTGTGGGTGACAAGGTTTGGTTATAGATTCAAAAGGAATGACTTGTAGGCCCACACATAAAGATTCAGCCTTTGTGATATGGTTCCTACACCATCACCAAAAGAGGTGGAGAAAATGCTTTTGAGTTAAACTTACCAGCCTACCTTAGTTTGCATCCAATATTTAATGTGGAGCTCCTCAAACCATATCACCCACCTCTATTGGACACTTCAGTTTTAGCAGAACAAATAGATTTTGATGAGGTTGATCCATAGAGTTTTGCTCTAGTAGAAGAGGATTAGATTACGGATACTTGGATGAAGACAATAAGAGGACGCTCTATTCCACTTTATCAAGTGGTCAAAAGGGGTCATATTTGCCATCAAGATGAGTGGCTCACAGAGAATCAAATCAAGAAACAACTACCACACCTGATGGGGAACAATGACGTAATGGGGACCATTGCTTTTCAAGGAGGGAGGAATGATCTAGGCATCAAGTTAGGTGACAATTTGCGTGATAGTTCCACCCCAATTGATGACAGAACTTCTAGGATCCATAACTTTTGCACCATAGTTCTAATTGACTCATCATTTAAATCGTTGGAAAGCTAAGAATGAGGATAACATTGTGAAATGATATGGAGCTCTACTCAATGAGGTTTGACCCCAAAAAACTCAATGGAAGTGCCCCAAATTTTAATTTTAGTAGTGCAGTCTAAAAATAGTAAGTTTCTAAAAATAGTAATTCCTCAAATTATGTATTGTTTTAAATCTTGGAAGTCAAACCACTTAATCTCCCTCAAGATTGGTGACCTTCAACTTCCTCCCATGATTTAAAAATGTCTATAAATGAATAGGTGACCTGAAATGTCAGGACAAACATCTCTTCCCAAAGATAAGCATATATTTGTATTGCGATCTTGAGTAATACTACAATCTCTTCTCAGAGAATTCATTGTTACTATGTTATTTCTATGCTATTGAGATATTTATCAACCAAAACTTCTAAGTTTTGGATCAAGTGACCAAGTCCTAGCTTGACTTTGCTATGAACATGACCCATGAACCATGAGGACTTGGAAATAGTTTGGAAGTTATTATTATTTTGGAATTTTGATTATGGAATTAGCTCACCACTTGAGGCATGTAATTTGAGAGGCTTCTTAACCCTAATAAGGTTATTATTTGGTCATTTTTCATTGTTTCATTATGAATAGCTATCACATTGGGAAACTCTACCAAAAATTTTGGTCCATGGTGGCCAATGGAAATAATGGGGCAGTTGGTTGCATAAATATTATGAGTTTATCAAAGATTTATAACTATATCAATGAATTTATCTTGTTGGCCATGAGGACAAAATGGAGGAGTTTTATGTTGCATTGGTTTTCCATAAATGGATCTAACTTATTTTTCTTGAGAGTTGAAGGCTAGAAATTTGATTGAAAAGCTTGGATGGTAAGATGGAAAATAAATTTTGAATTACATTTTCTTTTTTAAGACATAGTCTTCAAGTAAGTTTAGTACTTAAATTATTTGGGTGTTTTGTTATCTTAGGTGTTAATTAAATATTTTAGTTCTAAATGTAACTGGGTTGTTTTGAGTTTATGATCAAAAAATTTATAAAACCTATTAAGTTAAGGTAGGGTTTTGGTTTATATATTTATTTTTATAAATTCTATAGATGTTTAGGCTATGAACATGTAATATATTATCATTTTTTTGTGAATTTTTTAAAACCCTATAGGGATTTTTAAAACCTTAGGCCATAACTTTAGAATAAAATAATGAAGTTATTTGAGTTATTAATGCCTATCAAAGTTGTGAACTATATAGTTTTTTCTAGACTTGTTTATTTGCCATATTTTATTCAAAGATTCTACTCATCAAGATTTTTTTTAGGTATTTCATATAGATATTTTGTTTGATATGTTTGAAATTTGGGTTTTGTGTTTCAAGTATTTTATCTAGTAAACTTCTTATTGTTTTTGTTTTTGGCAATTCTTAATTGGGCTTTTGATCTTCAAGACTTTTGTTCTGAATGAATTAGTCTTCAAGGTTTTAGTTATAGACATTTTGTCTCAAATAATTTTCCTAAAGTGACTAATCTTTATTGAAATTTTTTTTTATCACAATTTATGTCATGGATATTTTGTCTAATTAACTTCTGAGTCTTCAGGGTTTTTATTGTGGAAATTTTGTTTCAGACATTTTATCTAACAAAATTTTTGTCTTTGGCATTTTTTTTGTAGGTCTTTTGTAATGATTAGTCCCAAACATAAAAACTAAATACCTGGTTACTGAGAGCGATAAAAGGGACTTACGATAATTAGATAATTAAAGTTGAAATATTTATTAATAGTATGTTAAGGACCCCCACCAACTTGAAGTAATAGAATTTGAACTATACAATAAATATAAAATAAGTAAACATTGGGCATTTATGTCACACAGATTGTTATTTAATACAAAATCCTATATATGCAATACCTAGCCATTGAATTTCTCATTTATATCAAACAATCTTGCACTCAAAGTCTACTATTATCCTAAGTAATGAAGATCCCTAACTACTACTTACAAAGAGATTGTGAGCAAAATAATGAAATTAGGAAAGATCCTACAACAGATATAACACATAAAGGGAAATTGTAGTTTAAAATATAATGTGTCTACACTAATGACATATTCATCTATGGCATTTGGAGGAGAAAACCCACCATCCCCATACTCAATCAAGGATTCTACAAATTTCACTGATATAGTTTTTGATGCCACTGTATTCAATAATCGATACATAAATTATTCATAATTATTAGATGTAGTGGATTATATGGATGCATTTTCATTAGAACATGAGATGAAACTCTATAATCAACTATTTTTCAAAGAATTTTTTGTCCTTTAAATGATAAAGTATACATTTTGTTTCTATCAAGTTAGAGATGATGCCATGCATCAACTACCTATGTGATTTGTTCTTCACTAGTAAGGTAACACATGATGCCTTTCTCCATCACACAAATAATAAAATATTTATCGCTTGAATTTTAGGAGCTAACTTCCAAAAATAGCTATCTTTTTTCATACCCAATACATACTTCCATAAGCATACATTACCACAGTTCAATGTAGAAAACACAATTGAGAAGGAATTATCTTCATGGTTTCTCCACGACTAGACTATCACTTGGAAACGAAAGAAATTAGTTGGGAATATTTCTATAGACATGTTTATAATGCGGATACACATTATCATGGATAACTAAAAATTAATCTATGATATGTTGAGCATTCATTTTGTTAATTTAGATTGGGTTCCATTACTATACATGATGCTAAACCATGATGTTATATTTACCTTGGGATAAATAATCAACTTTTTCTTGAGAGAACAATGAATCCACAAGGATAAGCAGCCTGTGCCTATAGGAATTTTTTATATGATGTCATATTTTTTATATGCCATTATGGGAACTTGTTATAGATTTCTCAATAAACTATGAAATTTAGCCACTGATTGCATCAAGAATAATATTTGTGATCACTTCTAGTTTATGTATGTGTATGTTTACATAAAGAACATGGTAATGATAGTAGAGGATGTATACCCTCATGTTTGTATATCTATCCATAGATTGACCATGCCCAAACTTAGAGAGAATATTAAGAAAATACTTAATGTAAGAGGGGATTACTTCTTGTATCCAAAATTTATAGTTATAATGATCTAGGGAAACAAATTAGACCCCCTATGTCTCCCATGATATGTTCCAAACAAGCTAACAAAGAAAGAAATCACCTTTCAACTATGGTGGAGTAATGAAGAAGATTTATCTAAGAGATCAAATAAAATTTCATACTTTGACCACCATATAGTCATCAATAGAATTTTATACACCATGAAGAAGAATTTTGGAGAAGTGGGAGGCAATTAAAAGAGCTATCATTTCCCCATGCTTCCACATAGGGACTGGGATCCACATGGTTTTATTCATAAGTACCTATAAGGACTTAATATCTCCTAAAACCATGTGACTTATGCATATGCCTTTTATTTTTGAATGCAAAAGATGATGAGGAAGTACTAGAAAGGACAAATATTATGGGATTGAAAGAAGACCATTTAAGAATGATCTATGATGACCCTTCATTTTTTTCAAGGGAACTTGATATCAAGAAGGCCCTTTATAAAGGATGGAAGAATTCAAACTTTTGGATAGGATAGTCCAAATATAAATCCAAGGAGAATATGGGTTCTTCATCTTAAGGACTCCCTTTGAAGTTAAATATCAAAACTATGAAGAAAGATCTTAGAGTAGCTAAACCCAACCTCAGGGGAGTGCATGCATGAGATCCCATCAATATAGATTCTAATGAGGAGGAAGAAACAAAATAAAAATGAGCTACAAGAACAATTCAAGTAACTAATGCTATTCATCAGGCCCAAACTACCACATTTGTTGGGATAGTAACACAAGATGTAGTTACATCAATTCAATAAGGCTCCCTACCTAGCTAAAGATCCCTCTAGTATACACAAGGAAGCCTACAACCCTTACAAGGAGTTCCATAGTTGAGGTACCTCAAGGCTTTATTATTACACCTCAATACTCAAGAATAGTAGATGGAGAGGCTATTGATGTTTAGGATATTAAAGAGGACTCTGATGTAAAACTAGAAATGGCTAAGGCTCTAAGCCTTGAATTAGACAAGGGCAAATATCTAGTAGTACAAGGTCTCTTAGTTATCTAGACTTTTGTGAATATTCATTTATCTATAATTACAATATTTAGGAGTGTTTTTATTTATTTTGTGTTGAGTTATATAAAGGTGGAAGTGCCTACTTCCACCTTCATTAACCCTTTTTCCCCAAATACATCTAATTAGTTCCCCCTTCTCACCCCAAAGGTTGAGAAGGATGTCATCATCACCTCCATTGACCCATAATCCACTTCCATCGCATTCACCAAGCCTAATTTCTTTGTCTTTTCTAAAATTACCACCATTAGAGCCTTGAAGAAGAATAAGATATATATAATAGTGTAGACTATCATGGCCACCTGATAATTCCACATTTAGACAACCTAGATCACCCTTCCCATGGCTTCCACCACCTCCAAATAAGAGACTATTGTGTCAAGTTATATCAGGGAAAGGAAGGCCAAATCCCAATTGATCATAATCCATCCATTCCTTCAGTTTGGAGTAGTGGATTGGTCTAAGATTATTTGGCCCTCCCTACCTGATGTACTTGTCAAAGCCAAAAATAAAAAACTATCAATCAAGGAAGATGAGGAAGAGGTTGTATTTACAACCTTATATGTATCACAATTGGATATTCCTCCATGATTTATGGATTTAAGAAGCAAGGAATCCTAATTACCTAGCTTCACAATCACTGAACTCCATTCTATCACCACTTTATTTAACCCACCATCTGGTAGCATACAGTGGGTGCAAGAGAGTAAGATTTAGGATAATAATGTTAAGGAGATGATATTTGAGGAAATATAGAAAGTATTCACCCTCAAAAAGATGTAGAATGGGAAGCTAAGATAATTTGCCTATGTTGATAATTTTGTAGACCAGGATCAAGCACATAAGGATGCTATGGTAGCCATCCATGAGGGAATAGAGATGGATCAACAAGAACAACAAGCTAAGGTAGAACAATTGAGGGAGTAAACAAAGACTGTGCATATCCCTACAGGCATATAGGTATAGGTTCAAGAAGCTACCTCTATATGTTATAACTCCTTGGAAGCATTAGATTTTATGAAGGTTGAGTTCACCCCTCATATTAATAAAACTAACAAGTATTTTTAATTATTTAAGAGAATATAGTAATAAAAGTAAAATGCTAGTTGCATACATGGGTAATAAAGTATATAGTCATTTGGACCTTATGACACCACTTGAGGCATCTAATGCTCTCAATTTGGTTATCATAAGGTAATAAGTATGGTGGTGGTTCAAATTAGTTAGGGCTTTAATCACAAAATATCAGACACATGAAGCCCAATTTCTCAAAATTTTAGATGATCTGAAGTTATCAAAAGTAAATGAAGCTATAGGAAAATTAATCAGTAAGATCAATTTTGATAAACTCATACATGAGGCAATTGATAAATTCAAACAAAGTCTACAAGGCTTCACATTAGAGGAGATAGAAGCTGAGTTAAGTTTAACTAGAAATAAGGTCATAGAGGTGGAGACATTCAAGAATAATTTCCAAATTACTAAGGCCAAATATGCCAAACTCCTCAACTAAGTCAATAGGATCCATCAACCAGTTTTAATTAACTTGAACATCATACGATAACATCACGACATAGAAAACAAGTATTACAAGGAAAATGAATCAAAGAAAAATAAATATCAATTTCTTACTTCTTAAATAGCATCAACATCTACATTTTATAATTTACCACCTCAGCTATTATACCAACCAAAGTACATGCAATAATTCACATGATGCAGCCTTGAAAGGATAAGATTTTATACATGTGAAATTTTATAATGGCATATATATTTATAGTTTTGTTTTTGTAGTTTTAGATTTTTATTGTAAATTTTCCTTTTCTTTTATACATATGCACATGTTGCATGATTTTTTAAAGGCTAACTTAGTTAATTAACAACTGTAATTTTAATCTTATATGGTTTTTTGTCTATAGTTAGAACTCATTTTATAACTACCATATGTAATAACTTTACATGAACTTAGAAGATGAGGTGACCCCTTCCCCAAGTCTATATAAACAATTGTAATCCAAAAGTTTGGATTGGTCATAGAATTTTTGAATGCAAAGGGGTGAAACAATTTTAGTTTTTTAATTCATTTGTTTACATATTTTCTTTCCATTATTTGTGTAATTAGATGTTATTTCTTTCGTTGTATGTTTTAATAATATATAGTGTGCAAATGTTGTGAATGGATTTTTGAATATCTTGATTAATATATTAGTATTAGATGTGTAAAATCTATTTCATTATTGGTAACTTATGTTAGCTAAGATATTTAACTCAAAATTGATGGATAATTTTGAGTATGTATAAGTGCTTTCTTTTAATGTAGTTTTATGTTTGTGTGTACAAAATAGCTCAGATACCTCCCTATCCTAAGCCATAATCTCCTAAGTAAGAGTGTAAAAATGCTACCCTAAAAGGAAAAACCTTTTATTAAGGACTATGAGTTTCATATTAGCATATATTTATACCTCTATATGTATCACAAGTGCTCTTAGTGTCTAAAAAACACTTCTCATTTTAGAATTCAAGGAATTTAAAGCATGAGTAGCAGATTATGGTAATTTGGTTACCTATGGTGAGATAGTGGTAGAGCAATAAATTACTCCATAATATTTATATTGGTTTGTGGTTAGGATGCAACATGGCTAATTGAAGTAAAATATATGATACATATGCTATTATTATTGAATTTGTGATCAAGTTCTAAACTAAATATTAATCTAAATGAATATTTACAATGGAATTTACAATAGAGTGATTTGGTTAAAAAGGGAGAAAAAGGAAGTGTAGGGAAAAAAGAAGGAATTATAATTTTTTAGTCCATACATTATGACAAAGCTTAGATTTAATCAAGACATATTTTCAAGAGGTTTGGTAGAGAGTAGATTTGATCTACAATGGTTTATCATGAGTATTATAATTTTATTGAGACCACAAAGAAGCTTCAAGATACATTGATAAAATATTCTCTAGATATTTTGTATTTAATTTTTGGTATACATGATTTTACTAACCTTGAAAATATAACCCATTTTGTTGGCCAACTTACAAAGAGATACATAAATTTTGAAGAATCATGGTGGAACTAAAACTGAGTTATAGTAGGAAGTCCACATTATGGAATAACATATGGAATAAACCTAAAAATATGAGGAGGCCATAATATCAGTAATTTATTTATTTTACTAGGTTGTCATCCATTTATATGAATATGATTTAGTTAATTAAATACTTGAAATAATTAGGTTTACAAGTTATCATGTATTGAATGTAGAGGTGGGCATTCTTCAAGAATATTTATGATGAATTTTGAGGGAGGAGCTTCATTTTAAAATTATTATAATTCATCAAATGGTGGATATAAAAAGGAATAATGAATTAATTATAATAATAAAATGACACTAAGAACATGTTAATGATATTCATATAATGTGACTACTGAGATTGACCTAAACATGTTATTAATTTCCAAAAATTTGAATCCCTTTTCATGGAGGAGGTGGGTGCCATTTTGGCTAAGGTATTAGGTTGGGATAGTCATCTATAGGTTTTTATGAAAGAATGGGAGGTTAGGAAAGGTGATGTTATGTCAACGGTGTCAAAGGTCAAGAAACATTTCATCCACCACTTGATAAACCTCTTCCTCTATGGTAAGTTCTATGTTTTTTTTGTCAAATTTATAGCATGGAAAATCATCACAAGACTAAAAAATACTTGCACGTATAAATTTTCATAAATGTTTTAAAATATATAATTAATAAAAAACATGAAATTTATTTTAATTTATCATATATTGCAAAAGGATCACAAATTTTGATGATTGGGTAATGAATGTATTCACCTCTAAAATTTTACAAATAATTACTAATTATCACATTTTTTATTAAAATGGAACAAAAGGAATCACAAAATTGTAATGTAGATTTAAGTTCATAAATTTTTTAGTTTTATATTCTAAAATAGGAGTAGTTGTTAACTTACCTATTTTATAGGAATGGATGAATGTAATAATTTTACATCGAGATAACATAAATAAAGAGTTGCATATAATTATGAGTAGAGTATGATTTAACAATATATTTATTTTTATACATATTTATAAAATAACACCACAACATATATGAAAAACATCACAAGGTAAAATTAATCACCTTCTTATAAAATGATTTCGTCAGTATAGAAAAATCACATGCCTATAGAATCATCATACACCTATAGAATCATAGTATGCCTATATAATCATCACATGCATGTAGAATCATCACATTCAAGTCAAAAGCATTATGGGCCTATAAAATAATCACCAACATGGAAAAACATTACTTTTATAAAAAATCATTGTGTGCATGGTAAAACATAATAAAAATTAAAATAAAACCATATCAATATTATTAAAATATCACAAACTTAAGAAGGTATCACAGGCTTATTAAAACATCGCATGCTAAATAAATAATCACATTTTCAAGAAAGCATCACATCCTCAAGAAACCATTACAAGATTAGGAAATCATCATGAGATTATGAATGTATTATAAACTTAGGAAAGCATCATAAAATTAAGAAAGCATCATGAACTCATGAAATCATTACAAACTTAGTAAATCATAAAACACTTAATAAATCATCATGGCATAGGAAATCATCATAGACATTAAAAAACATCACTAAATTAAGAAAATATTTTTGACTTAGTAAAGAATCACAAACTTAGGAAAGTATCATAGAAATAGGAAAGTATAGTAGGCTTGGTAAAGCATTATAGGCTAGGGAAAGCATCACGTTATTAAGAAATCATAACATGGTTAGGAAATAAATTCAATATTGGAGAAACATTATCATTTAAGAATGCATCAAAGAATAGAAAATTTTCATGATTTATATTAACTTAATATAAAACCACTGATATAATAAAAGTGTAGACTTAAGTAAAATTACATAAATGATCACAAACTTTTTTAAAATTGGATCATTAATTTTACTTTTGTAAAGTATAATATTTTAAGAGATTTGAATTTGATGATTATATTTATTGATTTGAATCCACAATTGATTATTTTATTTTTATGTTAAATCACCAATTTATTGGATATTTTTATGCTCACCTGATCTTGAAAACATCTATTGTCAAATCTCACTATATTAAAAAATAACATTTAATTCTAAGGATATGTATTATTAATTTTTTTGGTTGGGTATAATTGGAACATTTAATTAAATTTTAGAACTTCCCTCTAAAATTTTGGTTAGTGTGATCATAGGTCACATAAAATTAATGGCTATCCAAATATTGTTTAAAATCTAAGACCAACTATTTTAGTGATCCAAGAACAAAACACATTTATGATTACAAATCATTTCGATATTCAAGTGATAAATAGTAACATGCAAGGGTTTTTTTGTTGAAATATAATTGTCTAGTTGTTATCAAATTATCCAATCCTAATTTAATAAATTCTTAATATTCACTTAAGTATGAATATCCACTACTAAAATTTCCATATTCAATATATAAACCTTAATATTTATAAATAACACTTCAACATTATTATTCTTTTTTATTATATTCTAACTAAAAAATTCCTCTTGGATTCATATTAAATAATTTTTTTATTATAAAATCCATTATAAGGAAACCACACATGTGAACAATAATTTTTAACATATACATGTAATGCTCTACACAAACACTTACATCGTAAGATATTTAATTATATCAACACGTACATCAATAAATTGATGAATCCTAATATTAATATCCAATTACATGGGTTTTTTCAATTATTAAACCACATGAAATATATATTAATCATTAGAATCTACTATCCAATTAAGAATATTCTTCTATAAAATGCACATAAAATAGAAAGGGAGGAACTTTAAACTTTAATTTACATGTCAAAAAATTGGTATGATTTATTTGAGTCTCTTATTTATCATTACGAGATTTAAAAAGTATTTAATTGTGACAAATGTTTCATTGTGATATTATCTCTCATTTTTTATTAACTTCCATTATATTGTAACATTTCAAACTAGATCCATCGATAATATTCTGAGTAAGCAAAAAAAGGGTAGAAGTACTATCTCATTTTTATGATAGTGGGTTATTGCTTGCTCTGGGATATCAAGGTGTAACTTTATTATCTATGTGAATATACGTAGTATTGAGTTGCTTTGAATTGACTTGAAACTCATCATTTATTCTCTAAAACTGATAATAATCATAATATTCTTATACTTGTTCCTTAGGTTTATTTTCATCTCGAGAATGTCTAAGTATCCAATACAAAATTTATATTTAAATTATGAGATGTAATAGTTAATTCTAATGCAAGATAACCTCTTAAGAATTCATTCATTTTTACAACACATCAAAATCCATACAAAACATAAGACAACCAAGTTCTCCAGGTAATAAATATTATAAACTCTACATTATTTAGATAAGACAACAACAACAACAACAACAACAACAATAATAACAACAACAACAACAACAATAATAATAATAATAATAATAATAAATGATATTATTACTTATTATTTGATTTCTTACAATTTGATTTTTTTAATTATCTTTTACTAGAGGTATTTCAATTGAATTGATTATATTTTACCTAATTAATAATTATAATTCTAAATATTTAATTTGAATTTGAATATTTTTGTTGACCATAACCCACTTTCCATTTCAATTTTATGAAGTCATTGGTAAGTTTTAATACCAAATTTCATATACTTTAAATTTTAGTAGCACTAAAGATTATGGTTATAGTTTAGTAATTATGAGTTGTATTAATTAAATATTGAATTACATTATTGTCAACCAATACACTTGAAGCATCTTGAATAGCTTGATCTTGACCTAGTCTAATAACTTTCAATGGGATAAGATTCAATATTGTTATTATTAGCCAAAATTGACCACCATTGGTGAGTATCATTCAAAACTTTGATCGTCATGATCTTAACATTATTCATATCCATCATAAAGGTCTTGTCTTTGTCATGGTTGGTCTTAAGGTGATAGGTTTTGTGTGGTTATTAGTGGTTTTTAGAGTCTCTTAGGATGGTTTATTTAGAAGTAAGGTCAAGTCATCTAGTATTTCCATCAAAGTTAGTCAATATGTCCATTTCCAATGTGTTTAGCATATATTAAGGTAAATTTGATAAATTTAAGGTTTGAGTGTGAATTCAAGGTCAATCTTAAATCATGGTCAAATAAAAATAATGATTACCCTTCAAGGAGTAAATTTTCCTAAGCTAAGCAAGTAGACCAAGGAGAATAACTAGTAAGTTAAAAAAATTACAACTTTAAGCATTTTGGATAAGTTAAGGTATGATTATAAAGTTTAAGGTTTGTTCATTATGTCTTATATTGTTGATTGTAATGTGGTAAAATTAATATTTGAGATAATATAAAACATGAAGGTTTACATCATTATATATGGGAAATTTATGTAATTTGGAACTTGTTAATTATCATGGTACATGTACTTCACCATAAACTTTATCCAAAGATGTCTTATACCTACTTTTCAAATGTTGGAACACTTTTATAGCTTCTTATTCATATTTTTTAATGTACAAGTAAGGCATAATGAGAAATTTACAATGGAAGAAGGGTGATAAATGTCATGGCATGTTACCCCACCTCTATGAAAGTTAGGGAAAGCTTCATTATATCTTACTTCATCATCTCCAATAGTTCAATAAGGTAGAGTAGGTAGTTTCATGACAAAATGGGCCTGTGGAGGTCTATTTGAAAATTTTTATTATGAGGATCAAATTCAAATCCTTTCCAAGTCTCCCCCTAGACCCTTCATACCCAAATTCATGCAAATTAAGGATTTACATAGCTAAACAAGGTAAAAACCTATACTATTTGTGCATCAGGTTCATAAATCTACTTGGAAAGCTAAGAAAGGTCACCAATTTGAAGATATTTCATGGAGGAGAGAGAGTTTGATCCAAATATATTAGGAAAAGAAGTGACACTAATTCCCTTCTAGTTTATGGAATTAGTTTTCTGATCAAGACCCTTAGCTTTATGAATAATTATTAACAAAATAAGGTGTCTTAAACCCTTTTAAAACCCCAAAGGGTTAGCTTTATCTTTATATAGTATTATGAGACTTAATGAATGCATGGAAATGGTTAAAATATGTCTCTTTAGATTCCTATAACTTTGAAAATTCAAACTTAGAGAAGAATTACATTGATCACGCTTGTACCTATAGCAAACCTCATTATTTGAGATGATTCTTGATCTAACAAAGAGGTTCTATAGTTTGAAGGTATTTGAAATTATGGAAATGATTTAATATAGTAATAATATGTTTTTTATGGACTATCTTATCTTATTCATATCTCTCTAAGATTTTAATAGGGTTATAACGGCCAAGAAAAGCCCTAAAGATGTACTTAGTAAGACTAAGTCAATCGCTATAATAATAAAAGGAGATCTCTAAGCCAAAACAAAGATCAAGTGCATGATGTAACTCATCATTAAGTCATAAATTAATATTTATTTATAATCACACTCTTTACACTAGTCATTTTAAGTCATTGCTACTTCAAGGGATCTTCTTTTAATATTCTAACACATAGGCTCCAACATGAGAAATACATTGTTGGAGGCATGCAACAACCATGTTTTAAAGGTAATATACCTCAAGTCAGGTTTTAATAATCATTAAAAAAGTACATGATAAAATTTTATAACAACCAAAAAATATTTAAGCACTCATGGTCACCCTTAAGGAATAGTTATAGGCAATAATTCTCAAGATTCTTAGTATAGTGTTTGAAACATGTATGAAGAAGATTGTGATAGTCCTGAGTCAAAAAGTGAGACACTTAATTTTTTTTGGATTCCCTAGGATAATAATAATCATTAAACCTTGATAAAATACCCTTTATAACATTCATGGAAGAGATATAACTATCATTCATACTCTATTGGGAATATTGTCATTGATGTCAAAGGTATAACATTATTGGTGATAAAGGCCCCATTGCATTTAATATTGTTTATAATAGTTATGTCTTGGCTAATGTGTGTTAATATTTATTTAATATAAAAATATATATTTTTGGTTGCATATAAGACAAAATGAGGGCCCATGGAAAAGTCAAAAAGTCATGGGGTAAAGATAAAAGAAGAATGGGATGCATTTTCCCATGAAGAGTCATCTTGGGGAATTCCAAGAGTCACCAAGTGAAGACAAAAGAGGAAGGGTGAAATTTATCATGAAGGGACACTTTGAATAATATGAAAAGTCACCAAGATAAAGGACAAAAGAGGAAAGGATGATTTTGCTTATGAAGGGTCACCACATGACTTTTCAAATGCAAGGATATGAAGTGTCATGTAAGTTTGGCACAATTTTCCATGAGGATGTAAGGGTCACAAAGGAAGAAGGCCAAAGGTCATTTGGAAATCTATAAGTAAAGGCTTGAGAAGATATTTATAATATGGGAGATAGAGTTTGATTTGATATAGTAATATCTAGCTTAGAAGAGCAATGAGAGAGATGAGTATGATTTGTATTTGTTATATCTAGCTTAAAAGAGAAAAGGTCAGAGAGGAAAGAGATATTGTAATGAAATATCATTTGTTGAGATATTCACATTGAGAGATAGTTGTGTGGTATACATAAATGGGTTGGTATTCCTATGGGTTGGTGCTCACAAATTATTGATGTGTTGGTGCTCAGCAAAGGGGTTAGTGCTCCTATGGGTTGGTGCTCATGTATTTTTTCTATGTTGGTGTTTAGTAAAGGATTGGTGCTTTTGTGGGTTGGTGACCATGAATTTTTTATATGTTGGTGCTCAACAAAGGGGTTGGTGCACCTATGGGTTGGTGTTCATGAATAGTTATTTTGTTGGTGCTCAGTAAAGGGGTTGGTGCTCCTACAAGTTGGTGCTTGAAAATATTGTGTTTTGAGTTGGTTCTCATTTATATACTTGAGATTGTTCTCCATGGTTTTTATCACATTGGGTTTCCCTATTAAATTTGGTGTCTCTCTCTATCTTGTATGATGTTTATTATTTCAATTTTATTGTATATCTTGAATGTATGTTAAAGTGGAATTTGATTAAGGGAAAATTTATAAGATATATGATATACTGATTCACCCCCCTAGTATATCCCATGCTTAACAATTAGTATCAGAGTAGGTTCCTTTAGAAAGGGTTTAACAACTTGAAGGGAGGTCAAGGAAAAACACAAGATGGCCAAGTAGCTAAATAAGGAGAATCAAGAGTTAAAATCTATGGTTGAGGCTCTTATAAAATAGGTGTGTATCTTGGATTCTAAGTTGGCTATAAAAGTAAAATCAAATAAGATATTTCTTTAGGATCTTAAGAATCAGCTAGAGGTTGTAAATTCAAGTTTAAAATCAAGAGAAGAAGAGTGTAATCAGTTAAAGGTTGAGTTAGGTTCTTTAAAGGATAATCATGAGAAGCTCATAGTCAAGGTTGAGAAAGATCATGAAATATTAGTCCAAGGTAAGAATGATGCAAGTTTTAAAGGTGAATTAAAGAAGCCAATTAGGCAACCCAATGCTTTCAAGTTTTCAAATTCTTTTCATGCCCATTGTTTCATTTGCCATCATTTTGGTCATAGAGAAAGAGATTATATGAGGAGAAGCAATCAGTCAAAGGGAGATATCAATCACATTCAAGAAAAATGTATGATAAATGTTGTTTGCTTTTGTTGTCATAAGATTGGCCATATTACTAAATTATGTCCAAATAGTGTAAAGAGATATTCAAGGTATGAGAAGAGCCAAATTTAGGTTTGGAGACCTAAGATAATAAAAGTTGATCAAGTTGAGTTTAATAATGAGAATAAATTACTTTCTAAAGTGGATAAAGAATCAAATAGGAAGGACTGTGAAGATTCTCTTATTACAATTAACCAGGATCCTTGTCAAGATAAGATAATTAAAAGAGTTGAGAAGATGAAAAACATCATGAATGTTGATGTTAGTAAGTCAAATAAGTTAGACATACTTAAATCGATTCTAAGAGAAAAACACAAGAAGATCAAGAATGAAATAGAGGAGATGTGGGAATCTCCTAAGATTTATTTCTAGGACCCTTTGTGTGGGGTGTCTCTTCTAGGTTTCAAGGAGACACTTTTGTGAAAAATTGAAGCATGGTGGATGCTATTGGGTCTTAGCTATGTTGCATGACAATAAGGTGAGTTGGTAGATTAATTTTTATATCATTTGAGGGAATATATTTTGAAGAATATTTTGCACCAGTCTTAAGGTTAGAGGCTATTAGAATGTTTCTTGCATATGCAATGTCTAAAAGTTTTAAAGTGTTTCAAATGGATATGGTCATAAGAAATTAAAATGTTGAAATAGAGATAACAATTTTTGAAATAAATAAGGTTCAGACATGTTTATGGTAGAAGAAATAACCTAAATATTCTATGATGGTTTAGAGAGCTTTACATGCAAGAAATGAAGATCAGCCATGGTTCATTGATAGCAGATGTTTGAGGCATATTATAGGAGATAAGAGTAAGTTCATAACTCTAAATAATATCAATGGTGGAAAAATGAAATTTGGAGATAAAACCACTACCAAGATAATTGAAAAAGGTACTTTGAGTCTAGATAATGGTAGAACCAAGACTAAGAATGTTTTGTATGTAAAAGGTCTTAAGCATAATCTATTGAGTGTAAGTCAAATATGTGATTAGGGATACACATTAAAGTTTTATGCATAAGGTTGTGAGATTAGAATACAATATTAAAATGAGTTGATTACAAATGCTCAAAGGGTAGATAATGATTTATATGTATTATCAGATATCTTCTCAAAGGCACAATCAAAGGACACATTCAAAGATCTACAAGAAGAGTTATAAGTAATTTATTTTACTTCCTACCATTAAGGTTTAACATCAATTGAGGGGGAACTAAGTGTTAGCTCCCAGTAGGTCCTCCACCATTGATTTAAAAAAGGGAGAATAATAGGTACAAGTATAGGTGCAAAAATAGGTACAAGGAACATGAATAGGTTAATACAGTAAGGGGGAGCTACTATAGATTTTTCAAATGACAATATGTGCAAGATTTAGGATGTGGAAATTTTAGGATTGAGGTTGCCATCAATGACAAAGGGGGAGATTGTTGGAAATATTTTCACTGATGTCAAAGGTCTAGAATTATTGGTGATAAAGGCCTCATTGCATTTAATGATGTTTATAATAGTTATATCTTGGATAATGTGTGTTAATATTTATTTAATATTAATGAATATATTTATGGTTGCATATAAGACAAAATAAGGGCCCATGGAGAAGTCAAAGAGTCATGAGGTAAAGACAAAAAAAGAATGGGATGAATTTTCCCATGAAGAGTCATCTTGGGGAATTCCAAGAGTCACCAAGTGAAGACAAAAGAGGAAGGGCACAATTTCTCATGAAGGGACACTTTGAGGAATACAAAAAGTCACCAAGATAAAGACAAAAGAGGAGATGATTATTTTGCTTATGAAGAATGACCACATGAATTTTAAAATGCAAGGATACAAAAGGTCATGTGCATTTGGTGCCATTTTCCATG
>JARHVA010007217.1:670000-732129 GCA_037957365.1 Torreya grandis
TCAAGAATGCCTAGCTCCTACATGTGATTTTAGAGGACAATGTGCATGGGAACCAATTATGTTATTTTATGTTGTTAGACCCTATTAAATAAAAAATTATGTCATTAGGAATAAGGAATAGGGTATGTTCTTTATAAAAAATCCTTAACAAGTAGAGACCCCAAAATCTTGCTAAAACTTTTCAAAGAGACCCAATGGAGCTTTTTGATCTTATATGTGAATAAAATAGATTGGTATGGACTAGAAACTATTTGTATATTCTATAAACACCCATGGGAATATAATAAATCCACTAGTTGGCACGTTTGGGAGGAAATTAATGGAAGAATGGCCTAAAATATTATTTTCTTAAGCCTAACTATAACATTTTGTATAGTTCAAGCCTACTAATCTTTTAGGAGAGAATATCTAAGATAGGATAGAGATATTAAAATACTTTACATGTCTTATAAGAATCCTTAATAGTGATAACATAGGTTTAAAGTTAAAAACTATGCCTAAATGAATAAATGTGACAAATATGGCCTCAAAAGGGTAAAATTGTAGAATTATTTCAAGAGTTCAAAGAGCAAAAGACTATTAAAGAATCTTGAGGAAAATATAAAAAAGTCATGAAATAGGGATAATAGCCATTCTTAACATTCAAACAAAAATTTTGATTAGAGGAGTGGAGGAGTGGAGCACGTGGACAATATTTGAAACTAGTTTTTTCCCACCTGGTTGGGCCCCTTGAGTACGATAGGTGGGACCACAAATCCAATGGAGGTCACTGTGGGTAGCAGTACCTCTAGGGATCTATCTAAGAATCCATTAGTGGATAGTCCATCTAATGGATGGAAGAAGGCACTCATAGGTGAAAAGATGTGTCCATCGAAAGGCATGTTGAGCCTCCCTATTCTCTCAGAGGGAAAGGCATTAAGTATCCCAGATGATCTAGTGGAGGAAATAGTGGCATCCACAGACCTTACACTGGTTGGTAAGTTTTTTCTTTCCATCCTAATACTGAAATTCTTAGAAAATGGATTCTATCTAGGTGGAAAGTCAAAGGTAGTGTTTCAATCATAACCATGGCTAGAGGTCTATTCCTTTTTAGATTTATGAATAGGGAGGACATGATTGCTACCCTTGCTGGAGGTCCCTGACTATATGGACCACATTCTCTATCCTTATGCTCATGGAAACTAGGATTTGATCCTAACTCAGACCTCAATAAAATAGCACCTACTTGGATAAGATTACCAGGATTCCCTTTGGAATTTTGGGACGAAAAAATTTTCACAGCCATTGGCAATTCTATTGGTCAATATGTCACCTCAGATCATATAACTAGAACTAAGTCTAGATGTGTGTATGCTAGACTCTGTGTAAATGTTGAAATAAATAAGACTCTCCCTACGTCCATTGAGTTAAACTCTAAATATGGAACCTAGACTCAACCAATTACTTATGAGAATGCTACCACTTTTTGTCAAATATGTAAGAGGAAGGGACATCTAATGACACAATGCAAAGTGAAGCAAAGGGGGATGAAAGAGGATTCCCAAAATGTAGAGGAGGAGCAAGTGAATAGTAAGCAGGAAATAGAGAATAATGTGGAAATTCCTGACAATACAAGAAAAGGAGAGGAGGGGAAGGGAAGGGAAAGTTGGCTACCCCTAGCAGTGAAGGTGAAGTTGTCCCAAAGGAAAATATAGGATTAAATGATAGTCATAAGGCTAAAAAATAAGGAGAGGAGGAGAAGATAAAGGAGGATATCATCAGTAGTGAGGGAAAAGAGGTCCCAAAGGAGAATATAGTACCTGACAATAGTCACAAGGCCACATTTAACATAGTCTACACTTTAGAAAAATAGACTAATATGTTTAAGGAAGGGGTAGGAGGGGACCTTTTGCTAAAGGATGTCAATGAAGATGACAAAGTTTCAAGGATTGGATAGGAAGAAGTAACACCTAAAAGTCACACTCAATGAGTACCAGATCCACAGTCAAATACAGACATTTTCTATTCTCTAAAAGATGGAGAGCAGTTAAGAAACTACTTGGCAATAGGGGTAGTAGGACAAGATGGCAGAAATGAACAAGAAGAATGGGTTACCACAAAGAAAAAGATCTAGAAAGGTAAAAAATATGCAGATGTTGGCACTGAGCCCAAACAAGGGAGACCAACCCTAAGGGAAACAAGACAAAGAGAGATTTATAGGGAGATTGCCAGTGGAAAATATAAAAAACTAGAGTCCCAACCCTCCAAACTCTCTAAATGAGAATATTATCATTGAATTTGAGGGGCTTTAATAGTCCCTCAAAGTAGTTTGAGGTTAAAAACTACATTTTAGGTAATAAACTAGATATTTTATTACTCCAAGAAGTCAAGATGAAAGAGGAAAATTTTGTGAAAATTGCTGACTATATATGGCCTAAGGTGGATTTTTGTATTAGTCATGTTGAAGGGGCTTCAGGAGGGATTGTCACTATGTGGAATAGTACTAAAATACAAGGATCTCTTATGGCCCATAATAAGCACTTTTTGATTACCAATTTTTCCATGAATTCCTTGAACTAGACGTTGGTAAATGTTTATGCACAGAATAATAGAGCTTTGAGATAGAAATTATGGATTGATTTGAGTAGCTCTAGGAATTGTCCTCAAAATTATAAATGGATGTTAGCCAAATATTTTAACACACCTTTATATCCTTCTAAAAAATAGGGTGGAATTATTGATTACTCAAACAACATGTTTGACTTTGCTGAATTCATCAATGATTGGGGATTATTGGATATAGAGCTACAGAACCAAAATTTTACTTGGACCAATAAAAGAAGAGGAGATCAAATGATTCAATTTAAATTAGATAGATTTTTGATATCAAGCAAATGGAATGATTATCAAAATATGTAGGCCCAGGCTCTACCTAGAACCATGTCTGACCACTGCCCAATCATCCTCAATTGGAGAGATCAGGGACATCACAGACCTCCTCCATTCCATTTTGAAGCTATGTGGATTAAACACAAAGGTTTTAGACAAATGGTGTCTCAATGGTGGAATATTCCCATTCAAGGTACTCCCATGTTTAGAATAGTCAAGAAACTCCAGCACATTAAACAAGAAGTTTATGGCTAGAATAGATATAGTTTTGGGCAGGTTTTCCAGTAGAAGAAAAATATAATGGGAAAACTCAAGGCTATTTAGCAACTAATTGATTAAGGGGATGACTCTGAGGGCACCTTAGAATAAGAGAATAGCCTATCTTTAGAATGGAAGAATCTAATGGAAAGGGAAGAGGTTTTCTAGAAACAAAAATCTCGTGTTCAATGGCTTAAAGAGGGTGATAGGAACACTACTTTTTTTCATCTCTCAGCTATGAAACATAGAAAATACAACTCAATAACTAAGCTTGTCATAGATAATGGAGACATTATTATTGAGGATAATGAAATAGGGGAGCAAGCCAAGGTGTTCTTTTAGAACCTACTTACGGAAGAAAACAATAATGATAGAATTGATAGATCTATGAGTCAATTCATTGATAAAATCCCCTATTTGATAATAGAAGAAGACAATCTAAAAATGTTAAATCTTGTATTTGATGAAGAAGTACATGTTGTTTTATTCTCCATGGGTGATTTTAAAGCCCTAGGTCCTGATGGCTTTCCTCCTATATTCTTTTAGGAATATTAGGAGATTGTTGGAGTGGACCTCATGGCTGTAGTTCATGATTTTTTTAGATCTGGAAAACTTTTAAAATGAATTAATAATACCTTCATTGTACTTGTTCCTAAAAAATCTCAACCTTTACACCTTGCTGATTTTAGGCCCATTAGTTTATGCAACACTGTGTATAATATATGTACTAAACTGCTGGTTATGAGAATTCAACCCTTGCTTGACAAAATTATCTCCTGCTCAAAAAGGTATCATCCTGAATAGATAGATTCTTGATGCTATGATCACCACACATGAGACTATCCACTCCATGGATAAGAGCAAAATCCCTGGGATGGCCCTCAAGCTTGATATATCCAAAGCTTATGATAGAGTCTCATGGACTTTTTTATTGCAAGTGATTAAAAAAATTGGGTTTAATGATAAATTATCTTGCTTATTATGGAATGCAGTCTCTTTTGCTAAATTCTCAATGCTAGTTAATGGTGTTCCTAGAGGGTTTTTCTCCTCCTCGAGAGGAATTTGTCAGGGAGACCCTCTCTTCCCGTACCTTTTCATCATTATGGTTGAGGCACTAGGAAGATACATACAAGCTGATATAGTTTCGAAAAAGCTAGTAGGCATCAAACTTGCCTCTTCCCTTCATCCTATGGTTATACAATAGTTTGTGGATGATACCATCTTATTTGGCATCTCATCGGTGATCGAAGCTAGAAGATGGAAGAATATACTTAATGATTATGCCAGAGACTCAGGACAAAGAACAAACTTCTAGAAAAGTAATGTGTACTTCTTCAACACTCCTAATGAACTTAAACATATAATCATTGATGTCTTAGATTGTGCTGAGGTTGGCCTACCAGCTACCTACCTAGGTCTTCCACTCTTGGTCAAAGAGGTATCTTCAGGTTTTTGATATGGTATTGTGGAACGTACATAGAGGAAACTTCTTGGGTGGAAGGGGAAACTACTTAGCAGTGCTGGTAAGCTGCAACTTCTTCAGGCATCCTTACAAGGTATTCCTACTTACTTCATGTCTCTTTTTGAAATTCTTACGTATTTTGCTAAAAAACTAGAATAGATCCAAAGGAAATTTTTATGTATGGGAGTGGAAGACAAATAGAGAATGTCTTTAGTCAGATGGGAAAAAGTGTGTCTCCTAAAATCTCATTGTGGACTTAATATAAGATCCATCAGGAAAATGAATAAAGCCCTCCTCTCAAAAGTTAGTTGGAATCTAATTTACAATAATAATGAGTGGGGGGAAATAATGTATGCCAAATACATGCATAGCATTGATGATTTGAACTTTCTTCAATAGGCATGATTACCCCAAGGGTATGTGATATGGAATAAAATGTTAAACAGTAGAAGTCTTCTCAAATAGGGAATTAGGTGGAAGCTTGGAAATGGTCAGCAGATTAAATTTTGGGAGGATAACTGGTTAAGGGACAAGCCTATCATCTCCCAAGGAAACTATGGAGAAATTATAGACCTGACTACTCAGTTCTTTGGTGATAGGGTTAGTGATTATATGTAAAATAATAATGGGATAAGGAGTTAGAAAAACCTTTTAGATTATTGTGTGCACAAGCCTAAGCTTATCCCAAGAATTCAAGAGATCCAACAATGTGTTTAGGAGATCAAAATCTTGCTCTTCCCTTAGGAGGATGAACAATACTGGTGGTTAGATAAGAATGGATAATTCACTGTCAAATCTACCTATCATCTACTTACACCTAAAGCTCAAAATAAAGAGGTATGGAAAAAGGTTTGGAATCATAAACTCATTCCAAAGATTAACTTGTTTTGGTGGGTTGTTACCCATAACAAAATCCTTACTCAAGACAACCTTCAAAAAAGGGGATTTACTTTGGTCAACAGTTGTTTTCTGTGTGGTTCTAGAGAGGAATCAATTTCACACCTATTCATACACTGTGAGTTTACCTAAGATTTATGGGGCACAACACTTAACAACTTTGGCATTGAATTGGTTTGCAATGCTGACGTTAAAGAAGTAATTCTCAACTAGAACTCAACCTTAACACATCCCTAGATTAAGGAATTATGGAAGCAAGCTCTGCCATGCTTGAGCTAGACTTTATGGAAAGTGCGAAATCACAAAATGTTTAGGGACACTACTAGAAATGTTGCTTGGGTGTTTAACTCCTTTTCTAGGACCATCTTGGAAAGTGTTACAAAAGCTCATATTAGTGTTGTGGAGAAACCCCTATCTCAATTTGAAATTCAAATTTTTGCCAAATGGAAGGTTTTAAACCTTATCCTTGGGCATGATAATTCCAAAATTCCTTTGAGACTTCATACTAAATGGATACCACCTAAACCCAATTGGATGAAACTCAATTTTGATGGGGCATCTAAGTTGAGTGGTAAAGCAAGTGGAGGTGGAATAATAAGGAATGAAAAAGGAGGGATGTCTACTATCTATGCTGGTGGCATTGGTTGCCAGAGCAATAACTATGCTAAAGTTATGGCTTTACTTTGGGGATTAAAGTTAGCTATATCCCTAGGAGTTAGAAATTTGAATATTCAAGGAGATTCTAAGTTGGTCATAAATGTCATTAATAAAGCATCTAAAATTGGTATCAATCTAAAAGACATCATTATGAACATCCAATTTCTTTTACAAAAGTTTTTCGAAGTTGAGATTACCCACACCTACAGAGAAGGTAACAGGGTCGTTGATGCTTGTGCCAACCTTGGTCAACAATTCTCAAGATGGAGGGTATGGCAAAAAGGGGCTCATATACCCCTAAACATTAGAGAGATCATTCAGAAGGAGATGATAGATCACTAATGATTCACATTGATGACAAAGATAGCTTTTGAAGGTGGTCCACGTGGAGAAGGCCATTGTGGATCATCAAAAATGATAGCCTTAGTACTTCCTTGATTGTTATGATTAATTCCTTGTATCATGAGGTGGAAGTGTGAGAGTCACATCATGAAAACCAAGGGGGAATTATTTTCAAGCATGAGAGTAGACATCATTGTAAAATGAGCCTTCACATCTCCATTCAGTGTAAATGGAATCGAGGGCTTGTTACTTGTTTGAAGCTCAAGGTGGTAATTGGAAATTTCATCAATTGGGTTTGTAATTACAGAATGGGGGGAGATCATATTCATACTAAACTAATCTCCTAATATGAATTTAAGGACAACCCATTATCTACCATTACTATAAATAAGGAGGTATTAGCCTGTACTTGGAAAGGTTGAATGGTTATGATGAAAATTTGTTTGAGCAGTTTCCAAGATCCTAGTTGAATAGGTAGGTCACTGTGGGGGCTATTAGCTTTGAAATCTCCAAAAAGGTGATTTCAATGGCCATGAAAATGACCATGCAGGGTTTAAAGCTCCAAAGGAAAACCAAAATCATGGATTTGGCTAGTCACAAACTATTTTTGGGTGAAGGAGAAGAACTCATCTTGTATCAAGGAGGGTTTGAGCATGCCAAATTGCTAGAGCCATGGGATGGTGTTTGTTTCATTCTTATGAAATACTTCACTCTCAAGGGGTGATATACTAGGTTTTATAACTATCACCTTCCTTTTTTAAATCATTTTAGATGCAATGTTATTATTATCTTTCCTTTCTACCTACTATTTGCATTAGAACACTCTATCTTGAGGGTGAGAGCCAAACTAGCCAAGAAGCTGGACTTAAAACCTATTCCCCTATACCAAGGGCTTATTTTTTGTCTCTACAATTTCCACCATTCCCTTGAGCCAAACATGAATATCAGAGGTGTCAATGAGGACATTCCCTTAAACCTAGTTTTTGGTGATGCAATTGATGAATCTATGGTTTCCCCTGTTCCTACAAAGACCAATGATGCCCCTCTCTCCACCCTAGTTATGACCCTTGCTAATACTCTAAGCTCCCTTGTGAGCAAAAAGGGAAGGAAGAGGAAGGTTGATGGAAAAAAAGGAAATTTTGAAGAGACTAAGGAAGGGATCCACAAAAATCTAGATGGGGCCATGAGGGGCCAACGTGGCAAACCCCACAGGCCCTCCAAAATTAGTAAGGATGGTTTCCCTTCGAGAGTGCACAGGTCAAGGTGGATTGCTGGAAAACCAACCATGAAGATAAGGTTGATTGAGTATTCTGAAAGTTCTTCTAATGATGAAACCCAAGATGAAGAGTATGAAGAGCCAAAAATTTAAGAAATTTTGGAGGACACTAGTGGGAAATAGGCTTCTCAAGTTTTTGAGGTCACTGAAGAGTAGGGTGTTGATTCTAGGGGAACTACTGATAATAAGGAGAAGATGTATGTAGAAGAAGCTGGTGAGGGTTTGGGGAATGAGAATGATTAGAAAATTTAAATTGGGGCCTTGAAGGACTGCATTCAAAAGCTAGAAAAGGTCTTCGCCAAAGGCCTTCGAAATAACATTCTATTGAATATGACTATGTTGGAAGCAGTGGGTAATCTAGGGAATGATGACAATGCAAACAATGAGAATCTTAAGGATCTTGTTAATTCTATAGTTATGTATTTTTGTCCTTTCTAGCTTTGGTCTCTTTAGTGTTTTGTTTTGCTTCTGACTTTGTTTCTCGACTGTGTTGTTGGTTCGGTGCTGGCATCTTTTGTTTGCCAACCTTCCTATCTTTTTTGACTATATAGGGTTCAGCCCCTAGTTTACTGCCTTAATTAATCAAAAACCATTCTTGACATTGAATGCTACTTAAATATTCCATAGCAATGAATATCTATTATTACTTTCTTGACAATCAAGTGTGAAGATTAAACTACAAGCTTATTTTTAATGGTAATACAAGGCCTCTATTAACCACTAAAATATCTCTATAAAGAAACAAACCATCATAGAAGTTTACAAAGAAAAAAAAAGACATTGGTTGAGTGATAAAATCCTAATATTAAATAATATGGAATATAAGAAGTTTTAAGTTCAATTCTAAACCTCACATGAAAGATAAACATTTCAAGAAGTGAGGGTTAGTGTAGGAGATTTTAAAACATGCCAAGTGTTAATGGGAAAACTTGTAACTTCCATCAAATAAGAAAATGTGTAACTCCAAGGAAAGGGATTTATATTTAATAAGTATCAAGTATACCAATATGTCCTTCCATTCTACTCTTCATGATGATCCTAATCAACACTTATTCTAGAAGGTTATGAAATAATATGAAAAAAAACTTATAGGAAACTTGGTGTGAACTTCTTTTTATTTTTAAATTGATTTAATGATGAAATATAGTTCATGAGTTGTCTTCTTATCATATCCTTCCTTATTTCTTCTCTTCTTCTATAAATGATTCCCTAAAAGGCATTAAAGGTAACCTCTAAATGTGTATGGTGAATCTATACCAAATTTGATACTTATTATTGACATTAAAATAAAATTCAAGCTAAGTTACACTTTTTTGGTCTTGCATTCAGTGAATTTGAGATGAATTGTTGATGAATGTTAGTAATAGTTATAATTCTTCCTTGCATTTGTCCTTTCCATTATTGCCTTTATGTGATTTAGTTATCATCTCATAGGTCATATCAAGTGTATCAAATGGTTTTCTTAGTTAAAGTGTTGAAAGGTCATTAGTGTCTTCCTTTAGGCCTCTAGATTAATAACCATCATTATTTTACTAACCATAGGATTCATATAGAAACACTGGTGCTTGTCTTGATGTTGTAAAATTATGTTTTAATCTTATAGTTTCATAGTGGAAGAATTGGAAAGTATAGGAAAATACATTTTGTGCATCACCTCCATGTTATTTTGTGTGTGTGTGTGTGTGTGTGTGTGTGTGTGTGTGTGTGTGTGTGTGTGTGTGTGTTTCTATACACACACACACACACACACATGAAGGTGATTTTTAAGGATTAATTAATTTTATTGATTAAAATAGCCTACTTGCATTTTATATCCCTTTTATTTACAATTTTAATAGGTTAGTTTTGGATGAAGTAATAAGGAAGCTAACCTAATCTATAGATTCATTTATTCTACCCCTTATAAAAAAACTCTTAGAAGGAAGCTCCATTTCTATTATACTCTAGATTCTTGTAAAGATATCAATATGGCTCTAAACCTTACCTTTGTTGCTTTCAATGGTGGATCCCCTCTTGACCTTGTAAGATATGATGATATCCCTATAGTAGCTCTTAAAAGTGTCTCATACTTTAGTGGAGAAAATCCCATTACTCCTATTGACCAAATTTGACCCCATGTCAAATGGGTCACCCCATATATATTAAAACTCATGGCCTTGAAATATATGATGATATCCCCTCATGGTCTTGTTATGTTTACATGTCATGCTTACATGGTCCCTAAGAGTCTTTATTTAACATTGGTAGCATTGTTTAAGAATAATTTGGGAAAGTTAAGGTAATGTCATATTTTTGTGTAAGCATGTCATGGAGATATAAGGTATGGTCAAGTTGTGTCATAGGTTATTATGGTTTTATTAATTTCATTTTATGTATTAATCACTTGCTCTTAGCATCTCATGAAGTTTTAGAATGTTTAAGGTTCATCGATAAAATCTAAGGTGTTGAAAATGAGTGAAAAAAGGTGATTTTAACTAATATTCATGTATGTAAAAAGTAACCAAAGAGATAAATATGTAAAATAAACCTTTAAAATATCTTGTATTAGTTACACAACTACCACACTTGTCATAGAATTAGAAGATAATTAAAATCTTACATTTTAATGCCATCTTTAGGAGTTAAAGAATATGTACATACTTATTGAAGTCAATTTCAAGTGAAAATAGATTTATAAAATCCTTTGAGATTACACAATTCAAAAACAATATTGGGAAGAAGTTTCAAATTCCACATTTTCATATTTCTCTCTCTCTCTATTTTCCATCACTTCATTCACAAGCTAGTGAAGGCCAAATTCAATCAGATGGTACAAGATGTAAATTAGATTTTGTGGATAATATTTTTTAAATTTTTTTGGATCCCTATGGGATTGTAATTTTTTTCAATTTATGTTGGATTGGTTTCCTTATATTTATAATTAGTCGCTAAGGAGCTAGACTACTTTTTGAGAGCTCAAATCCCTACAAGTTGAGTTTATTATAACTCTATAATAAAAAATAATATTGTGTATGATTGAAAAAATTTATATTGAGTTATTATAGGTATTTGGATGCTTCAAACACATTAATTCATCATGGTGGAACATGTGGATGGTCCTTTGGCAAGCAAAATCTCTCTTATGCATTGTTTACAAATGACTATTAAATTTCCTATGTTTCTAATTTATCCAAGTGGTAAAATTCATATGATTGGTTATTAATTTTCATATAATATATTATAAATATATAATTTTCCTCTTTATTAGATATATATTCTATACAAGTCTCAATATGGTCATTTATTTATTCACTTTGTTGATTGTGTCTATGTGATTGCATAGTAGGGCATGTCTATATGTTTGAATAGTTCAAATATGCATTCCCATGGAATTTTATAGTTTTGTTTTATTGGTATAGTATGATTATATAATTGGTAATAATTATATTAAATAACTAATAATCATATTTTCACCTTTTCAATGTTTCAACACAAAAGGTTGCAAACATATAGGTCTACAGACTTGTAGGTCTATAACTCAGAGAATTCCATAATTGTCAATGTTTGATGAAGTTTTAATATCCATGGAGCATTTTAAATAATTTAAATTTAATATGTCAACAAATAATATGGTTACAAGAACCTAAGTCAATAAGAGTTGAGAAATGTGCACATAGTCAAACTCGTAACAGTCACCTATAAAACTATAGCCATGGTCAAGTGAAGTGCAAAGGTTTGAAGATGTCTTGAATATGGTCTAAGAGGTTGGTAATGTAGTAATAATTACCTATATTAATTAATGTTGAGTTTTAAGATATCATGGTGTAGTAAGGAAGGCCTTTTCAAGACCAAACAAATTAAAACCTAGTAGGATAATCACCTACAAGATTCTATGTGTAGGCAATGGAAAACAACAAAGTTAAGGATAATTTGAAAGTGATATATGTGGTATTGAAGGTAGTGATAAACCTATATTTATTAATTTTTAACTTTGTATATGTCATCATAGGAGTGAAGAAGGCGAAAATCTAAAACTGCATGTTTAGAACTTCTCATATTGAACACCTATAGCCAGTTAAGGAAATTGGACTTGAAATAGTAAGGTTGATTGGAGATTAAAATTTAGGGCATCAATAATGTTTTAAACATCATAAAAACATGGCACAAATCCTTTTAAAAGTATTTAATATTGTATTTAGACCTAAAAAACCGTAAACACAATCAAATTCCCTAATAACCACTTATAATTATCTTAAGAAAAGTGCCATTCAAAGAGATTTGTTGGTAGAAACACAGATATTAAAGAGTTTTTGAGAAGATGATCAACTAATAATTAACATGACTATAGTTTTAATGGTTTAGTGTTGTAATAAGGACTCTTAAAACACCCAATATTGTAGACGTTTCCTAATGGGTACACATAGGTAGATACATATACATGTAGGTCTATTTAGATGACTAAAGGAATCTTAAAACCTAATATACTAGTTTGTGTATGTTTCAAAGGTTAAAATATAACAAAAAATTATCAAGTCATTGAGATAAAAGAGTTATAAATAGGGGAACAGAGATAGTCATCAAATAGTAGTGATAAACATAATCACATACAAAATCCTTAATTAACAATAAGTCTACCTACCTTGCCAAGAAGGGATTTTATGGTTTGATTGGTAAAGTTATATGGATATTGGAGGATATTTTTATAGTTAATATACATCCTGACATCATTCTTTACCTCACCTAAAGAAAATAAAAACACTGGATACCATGCCCACTCAATCCTAATATGCACAAACATGCTTGTTAATTTTTGAGAAGTATGTGTTGGTATGAAGAGGTTCAATGATTTTAAACATATATTATGGAGATTAAATTTTTTTAATATTATTTTATAATGATGACATTATCTCATCATAATATCAAACTCAAACAATAATGAGATAACATGGTGTCAAACCTAGTCACATACATAGGGCCATAGGCTGTAAGCTAGGAAAATGATAGTTATAAGTGAGTTGAATACATGAAAAACCTTGAGGATGTGGTGAGGTATATAAAAAAAAATTCATGGAGATTTAAACATCTAACAGTGAAATAAAATAAAAGAACATAAGAAGTTAGTGTATGATAGGAAAGTTAACATAAGAACCCTAGGCCTGAGATAGTGAGATGATTAGAGAGTTTAAAGGACAAATTGACAAGAAAACCATTGAAAAGTATAAAATATAAAATCAAAGGCCTCATGGAAGTTATTGGAGCTCAAACCAAACTTATTAAAGTTCTCACTCACCCATTTTCATCTCAGACCTTGTAGAATGCTCAATGTTAACCTGAGAGGCTAATTTATTTTGCTCATTTCAAATCAAATGATTTTCAAGGGACCTTGAGCTCTTAGGGGAAGCAATATACCATATTTTTATTGAATTTTGTGTAATTATTTTTTGGTTTTGTTCCCTAACCTGTATGAACCATTATTAATAACTCAAATCACTTTCAAGCTACCTAGGAGAGCCATAAGGATATGATGAGAGAGAAATCAAACTTCATGCCTCCAAATGAATCATAAAAACTTTCAAATGACACATAAAATGTTTAATAATCCCCTGAGCATCATCACATGCCATTGGTTGGTATATGAATGTATGGAATTATACAGATTAGGCCTAAAAGGATTAATGTTTGCTAGAAGATAGATCCATACAAGTTGTGAGAAATTAAAAAATGGCATAGAGAAAAAAGACAAGGTTTTATAATTTAATAAAAAAGTTATTTGTGGTTTTTAATTTATAAGGATCATGTAGATCCATTTTTCAATCTCTTGGTAGGAATGCCTAACTGAGGCCTACTTAGGAGAGACAAAAGGAAAAAAGGTTATCTCCACTCACTCTCAGAACATTAAATTAAACATGTATATTTAAATACATAATGGTTCTTGTAATATTTCATCATATTCTTATTATCCTCTTTATTTTTCTTCACACAAGGAGGTTTGCATCATTTTAGGACTATAAGGAAGAAGGCTAATTTAAGGATTTTGGTGGAGCATAAATTATTAGGGATATTTTTAAGCATCAAAGTGGATTTTTGAATGTCCAATATGAGTTTATTAGGCAATAGATGAATTTTATATGAGATGTAGAAGACAAATCCAATTTTTGACACTTGTATGCAAAATTGCCCTAACGAGATGAAGAGTCCTCTAGATACCTTGCAAGAGAGAGAGTTGATGTGTCAAAGATTACACAATGGGGTTAGTTTATATATTTCAATACTAGAAACAAGAGGTAGTATAAAATTATATGACCATCAAGAAGGCCACTTGTCCTTCAACGTGTCAAGACAAAGGGTAGTTTCAAGAACCTAGTCAAGGTGTAAAGCAAAAATTTCAACTCCCATGCCACTTAGAGAGTTAGAGAATCTTCAAATGAGATACACATGTAATATTGGACCTATTTATGTAGTTACATAAATAATATCTCATTTTTAACTCAAATGGACACATGTATACTCTCTCTCTCTCTCTCTCTATATATATATATATATATATATAGATATATATATATATATATATGGCCATACATGAATTTTATATGATATGAAGAAGAAAAATCTAATTTTTGACACTTGTATGCAAAATTGGCCTAAGGAGATGAAGGTTCCTCTAGATACCTTGCAAGAGAGAGAGTTGATGTGTCAAAGACAACCCAATGGGGTTAATTTATATATTTCAATAGTAGAAACAAGAGGTAGTATAAAATTATATGACCATCAAGAAGGCCACTTGTCCTTCAACATGTCAAGACAAAGGGTAGTTTCAAGAACCTAGTCAAGGTGTACATCAAAAATTTCAACTCCCATGCCACTTAGAGAGTTAGAGAATCTTCAAATGAGATACACATGCAATTAGACCTATTTAGGTAGTTACATAAATCATATCTCATTTTTAACTCAAATGGACACATGTCTACTCTCTCTCTCTCTCTCTCTCTATATATATATATATATATATATATATAAGAAAAAACTTCTGGATTGTACTATATCCTCCACCTAACTATGGTGAATCCATACTCATTTGTAGCCTTTAGGAAATAAATAAAAATCTGGTTTACCTTCTCCATGAGTTGTTTCAATGTGTATGTTAGACTAGTTGATCTTGTTAAGTGATAGATTCTCTTCCTTATCATGTTATCATTGTTTGAATTCATATTCAATTTTTAAATTATTTTACATGTGTTTTAAAGTGCTATAATGAGGTTTTCATGAGTTTATTTAGTTGTCTCTCCACTAGTGTCATGTTATGACATTTTTTAGTCATCATAGCTTAAGTTTACTTCTTAAACCTCCATGAGAATTACTAATTCAAGAGGATAATTTGGAGTAGTGTCATGTGTTTATTAGGATTTTTTTTAAAAGTATTATTATAATTTATTGGTATTGGTCATGTTAACAATTAGTTTATTTCCTCATTAGTATTATTTTGGTTTATGTTTTATATCTCAATTTTCATCTAAATGATCTATTAGTGTAGTTCATGAGAAATAAAGACAAATATAGGGAGATAGAAACTCAATCTAGAGGTTTACCCATACTATAGGCAACTCGTAGGCCCAGTGGTAATCCCATGTTCCACTCAATTTTGAGAAGTATTGAACTACCTCTCTAAGGGTGAAAAATTGAGTGACAATAGTTCTAGCATTCCCAGTGGGACTAAGGTCCAAAAGAGTTGAATAATTATTTGTGTGTTCTTATACCTATCAGCCTTTATATTCATTAAACAAATATCAATTATGAATATAAATTTAATCAACTAATTCTATCATCCTAGGTACTTATTTTGAAAATCATTTGCTAATATCTTATGTTTTCATATGACTCATGAAGTTGAAATGGATAGGTATGAGGGGAAATTATACTATACACATCCTTATCAACCTTATAATGACCCTAAATATGTGCCAAAATATCCATATCAATATTTTTTCCCTCCTTATGAGTCATGTCAATCTTATAGTTAGCCTACCCTCCTTTCTTATGACCATGATGTTGTTGAAAAACCTCATAAAGAAGTCTATGAGAAAGTATATTAAGAAGAGTATCAATAAGTTCCATCCTATCAATATAAATATTATTTATACTATACATATTATTCATATGAACTATACCATAACTTGTAGTAGTCACACTCTTCCCCTCCTCCTCCTACTTCAGTTCTGTCTCATGCAAAATACTTGTTGGCACTCATGATAATTGTGTTATATTTTAAAGAGGAGATGAGAAAATGGGATCAAGAGCTTGATTTTATCCCTATTCATCTCATAGAGTGTTTTAGAAATTTAGTTCAAAATTTTAAGAGTATGTGGAGTTTATTGGAAGAGGAAACCCAATATGTTATCAATGAGTAGCTATACTTGAAAATAAAATGTATCTAGTGGTGGATAGATATATTAGAGAGGTGGGAAATTCAAGATGTTGAATAAAAACTTGTATCTATTGAATATCCTCAATAAGGCTATAAATTAAATTAAAACCTTATTGAATAAGATATCTCTTCCATTACCCAACCCAACTTATCATCTCCCCAAGAGTTCATTTCAGAAACCTACATTCCCAAACCCATTTGTGATCCATCTACCACACCTCATAATCCCTCTCCAACTCATGAAATTTTCCATAACCCTCTCACTACATCCCTTACTGAAGGACAACCCATCTTATGGGAGATAAGTGAATAAGATCAGGCTAAAGTTTTAGCTGATAAAGAACATAACTCATATGTCTATTATGAAGAGCTCATTATAAGTACACCCCTTAGTGAAGACAAGTATACGTCAATCATCTTGACTTAAAAAAGAGATGACCTTGATTATTTTTTAGTTGCTCATGAGTAGGTTGATAAATAAATGAAAGATTAAGCCTTGGACAAAGACATCACATCAATTGAGTTGGTTGAGGCTCATGAGCGTGATCAAGGTTTTGAATTTGAAAAACCATTAGAAGTTAAATTGTTAATGACTCCATGGACAAAGATGACTTATGGAATAAGTCTAATGATATTTATGATGAATTTGAGGCCCTTAAAAATCCTACATAACTTGTTGGTTAGTTTTAAGAGACTCTTGAAGTTTCCTTTCCTGTTGATGGTGAGCTTCAAAAAGAAGATTCTATGCCACCCAACCTTATTCAAGTTACATCCAGACTTGAAGTTGAAGACTCTATAAGTGAGCAAGTTGACAAAGTGAAAAATTACCAAGAATACAAAGGTGATTAGAAGTATCATATTTAACTCCTTAAATATATTGAATGCCCTTTCAAGGTTGTGTTACCCATTTAAGGTTATGTGCATAAGGAGATCAAATAAGATTTCTTCATTAATGATAATGATGAAGATTTGAATGAGTATGAAAATATCCTTGAAGGTATTGATGAGCTTACGATATTTGGTAAGAATTATAAAGATGTTCTTGAAGATGTTTTACTTCTTAAAGGAAATCATGTCAATCTCCAAAGTACAAAGATTAAGGCTACTCCTTTAAGTCAATAGGTAATCATGAATGATATAAGCATAAACATCAATATACATCATGCCATTGTTACATTTGAGATCATGCCAAGAAGATTGTAAATCATGAAGGAGTTGAAGACATAACTGAAAAGACTCAAGAGGTAAATTGATTCATTACATCTTTCATCTCATGGATCTATAAATTGTGCAAGCTTCCCCTTTAATCTATGAAGAATAAGTTCTTTTTAGGTTAGTTATATATAGTTTGTTTTTCTTATGTCATTCTTGTTTTCAATTACTTAATTTCACATGTGTGTATCTTTTTATTGCTTTGTCTTGTTATTATTTATTTGGTGTGTTTTGAAGGTCAAATCAATTTCTTGAGTCATGGTCAAAATATTTTGAAGATTTAAACTAATTGCAAGATCCTCCACTTCTTAATGGACATGAAAGGCTACTAGTCCTATTAGCATTGTAGGCATGCTACCCCTATTAATCACCAAGAATGTTGACCAAATATAAACCCAAGTCATATTAGTCACCCCCTATATATTAAAACTTTTCATGGTCTTTTGATGTGTTCATTTCATGATTATATGGTCCCTAAGAGTCTTCATTTAACCTTATTACCATTTTTTAAGGTTAGTTTGGAGAAGTTAAGGTGATGTCATATTTTTGTCATATTATTGTCTAAGCATGTCATGGAGATATAAGGTATTTTCAATTTGTGTCACAGGTGATTATGGGTATATTAATTTAATTTCATGTATCAATCAATTTGTATTAGTATCTCATGAAGTTTTGAAATGTTTAAGGTTCACTAGTAGACTCTAAGGTGTTAAAATGAGTGAAAAAGGTGATTTTGGCTATCATTAATGTATGTAAAAAGTATAAAAAGAGATAAATATATAAAATATACCTTCCAAATATCTTGGATTAATTACACAACTACCACACTTGAAAAATAATTAGAACAAAGTTAGAATCTTTCATTTCAATGCCATATTTAGGAGTTAAATAAGTTATATGGACTTATTGAAGTCACTTAAAAGTTAAAAGAGATTAAAAAAATATATTGAGATTTTATAGGTTATAAAAAATATTGGGAAGAAGTTTTAAGTTCCACAGTTGCATATTTATCTCTCTCTCTTCCATCACATCATTCACAAACTAGTGAAGGCCAAATTCAATCAAATGGTACATGCCATTTAATTAGAGTTTGGGGATAATATTTTGGCCAAATTTTGGGACCCTTATAGGTTTATAATTTTTGGCATTGTTCATTATATTAGTGTCCTTATATTTATGAATAATTTCTAAGGAGTTAGATTACTTATTTAGAGATCAAATCCCCATAGGCTAAGTTTATTACAAATCTAAAACAATCTATGAGATCATTACTACTTGAAACTAGTTAGAGTGAGTTATAAAAGGTATTTATATAACTAAAACACATTAATTCATCACGTTTTCATGTGTGGATTTTCTCTTGGAATGCAAAGTCTCTCTTGTGCATTATCTACAAATGACTATCAAATTTTATATGTATCTAAGTTCTCCATGTGGTTAAATGCATCTGATTAGTTTATAACTATCCTATACTCTCTTATAGATATCTCATTAGCCTCATGATTAAATATATATTTTTTACAAGTCTTAAGATGGTCACTTATTCATTTGCTTTGTGGATTGTGTCTATATACTTGAATAACAAGGTGTGTTTGTATGTTTGAATAGTTGAAATATGTATTTATATAAATTTTGATAGTTTTGTTTACTTGGTATAGTATTTTGATGTAATGGGAAACAATTATATTAAATCGCTAATATTTATATTTACCCCTTTTCAAATCTCCAACACACAAGGTTGCAGACCAATAGGTCTATAGACTTGTAGGTCTACCACATAAATAAATCCATAATTGTCAATGTTTGATTAAGGTTGCCTAGCCATGGATCATGGTAATGAATTCAAGTTGAACATGTCATGAAATATTTTGGTTCCAATCACTGTAGTTAATAATATTTGAGAAAGTTACACATAATCAAACTCTTGACAGTCACCTACAAGACTGTAGGTGTATATAATGGGAAAATCTATAGACTTATTCAAATTAATCCTAGCTCAGAGAAGATAGATCATACTTACACTTCAGACTGAGGATACATTAGATAATGGGGATCATGACCAATATAAATCCATTATACCTAGCCAATGGATCTCTTACCATAATAATATTACTAGGGAGGGTTTCAAAGCCTCCATTCAAGCCAAACTATGTAGTAACCATAACTAGATCCTATGCTTTCCTATTCATTGAACTATAAAAAGTAAAGGAAAATCTAATCTAGAGTTCAGCAAAGCTTGTGGCATAAAGTGGGGGTAGTAAACATGAATATAAGACATATACTTACATTAATTTATTCATAATCCTAATACATGGAAGAGAAGTGCAAATGCATATCTCTCTACTCTTATAAAGGAGGAAAAAAGTTAGGAGTACTTACCTTCAAATACGAACCCACCAAGCCTCAATCTCTGTGTTGGCCAAGGTGATTTTAAATAAGTTGTTGTGGTATAAAAGGATGAAAATTAAAAATCAACTCTATGATACATAACCTATCGATTCATCTAAAATACTTGTCCATAAGATAATATCTATATCTAAAAAGAAAGGATGAAACCCTAAGCTTGCTCTTCAAGTATAATGGTGGATAAGTAGATGTGTAATATATATTACTTCTTATTTTATTAGTAAATGATGAAAATGAATGTGTTTATATATGTGTATCTAACCCTAAAACTTTTAGAAAGTTTGGGTTGACAAGGTCAACCCGATCAACCTAGTATTAAAATTGACAAAAACTGACTAGGTTATGAACTATGTTGGTCATGTCTAACCTAGTTCTTAGTAAGTTTTTGTAAATAACAATACAAGGTCAATGTGGTTGAGATAGTTATGTACACTACCAAAAAGGGATTTAGGTTAGGGAAAGGGATAATGAAGGTGGAAAATGGCTATATGATGTTGAAAAATAAGAGGCATAGCTTAGGGGAATTGTTTTTAGGAGACAAGTGTGTAGATAACAAGTGTAAAAAAAGGAAAACAATCCTATGAAGCACTAATGTTATACCCAACCCTTTCTCAGTTCACCCCTTAGGTTATGCACTCAAATAGATTGAGAATCAATAGGTTCTTATAAGATATAAAGTGTTAGTAATTGATAAAGTTTTAAAATAATATGTGTATACATATACCCCACTTGAAGCTCATCAAGTTTCATGTGGGTGTAGCAAGGGATGGTGTTTCAAAAAAGATCACAAAAACATAAGAAACTAAGATAATTAAAAATTACATATGGAAATTAATTCTAAAATTAAATGAGAGTAAATAAAAAATATCATATGCATACCTTAACTTACCTTTCTAGTAAATGATTGTATGCAAACATCTTTGTCTTGATTGTGGAGGGTGCACTGCCTATATTTAAGAAACCCTAGGGATATAAAACTAATAATAGAAGAAATGCATGTGTGTGTAGGATGGTTAAAGTAGTAATGAGGGACTTATAAAAATTGGAAAATTAGGATTTTTAAGGCAAGGTTAGAATGTTAAAGGTAAAATAATGACGAAACTATGTCAAATGAATGATAAATGATAGTAGAACACATTAAATCACTTTGGAAGTCATGTCAAACATAAATTCTAGAAAATAATGTAAACTATAACAAATCAGGTTGAGAATTATATAAAACATGAATGACAAATTAAATATCCATGAAAGAAAACTTTAACAAAGATATGTGAGTAATGGACAAGTAACCCCATGTAAGATAAGCATGTCAAGTCAAACATAAAGAAAAACATGAATGACTGAAAATGAAATGTAAGTCAAGATGTAATACAAACATGAAGAAGTAATACATAAAGAGAAACATGTAATAATGCAAAATGTCATATGTAAGATAAGTCAAGTCCACAAAAAATCAAACAAAAACATGATGGATGAATGAAACTCAAAAGATCTAAAGGATGAAAACTTAGACTTAGTGCTTGTTCTACAATATATTGTAAGAAAACACAATCACATAATGACATAATGAATATGACAATGAGATGTTATGTTAAAAAATTGGTGTAAGGTTGTTTTTTAGGAAGGCTTGGTCCTATCCAAGGTCTTAAAATGCAACTCACAAAATATAAACCAAGAGGTGTAATGGGGTAGATGATATCAAGGATGTGATTAGCTAAAAGCAATATCTAATAAGGTTAATATAAGGAAAAAAATTATGTACATAAGGAATATGAGGCACCACATGGGTGATGTGAACATACTTATCAAGAATAAGACACACTAGGCAAGTGAGAAAGGCTAAGAAATATCAACACCAAGGACTTAGGATATTTTAGCTAATGAACGCAAAGATCAGGCTAAAAAGTGAAGTACATATATTAACCAATGAAGGTTATATGTATGAAAATTAAAATGGAATTACCTTCCCACAACATGTATATGTTCTTAAAGACCACTTACAGAGCCATCAGTCTACTACAAAGATTGGGTACTTATATGAGAGAGTAGATGTCACTGGATAGTATATGATATCATGAGACCTCCTACCCCAGTCTACTAGCCTATTGCACCCCCATGAAACTTGGCTCTATCATGAGGACAAATGTGGAGTTTGAGATTTTAATAAGATATGAGATGTGCCAAATATATATCACATATTTTTATGTGATCCAAATTTTGAGATTGCTTTTGCCTTTTAATCAGTGCCTTTTGTTTATATTTTATGATTTGCCTCTTAACTTATTTGGTCTTTTAACTTATTTTGGCCTTTTATATTCCTCATCCTCCATATTGATTAAGAGAACCAAACATGAGTGAAATAGGTGAAAAACACAAGAGATATTACACTTGGTCACTAGAGAAAATGACCTAAAGACCAAGGTGTCTAGAGACTCCTAGATTTGCCCATAAGTAAGTGTGTAATCTCAAAATTGAAAAATGTGTGCCTAAAATGAAAGGAAGTAAGGTAACTATGGGGATCATGAGATATACATCCATGTAATAAGTCATACAATGATGAATATTATTTTATATGACCATAAGGAGGTAATATATGTGATAAAAGGGACATGGCTATGCTATGATAGTCATGTCACTAGAGAAGCCATACTAACCTATAAAAGATCTAGCACAAGCACTAATGAAATTAGTAGTCATCCCAAAATATGATTTAAATATGTTTTAATGTGGTAATTTATGAGGAAGGCTAGGTCCTATCCATGGACTTACACTATAACTCACAAGGTGAACACCAATGAGGTGAATGCTAAATAATGATGGAAAATTAATCATAAAGCTACTTAGGAAAAGAATGACATAAAAAGATAAAAATAAAGAATATATATAAGAACCAAAATGAAAACAAATGCAAAATGTAATGTGTAAGAAAAATAAATGAACCCAAAGGTGATAATCATGCTAGTAAAATGAAACTAAAATAATTAAAGTGCACAAAAAAGTAAACATGAGACAAAAAACAAAAAGTAAGATATATGATAACATCTTTATCAAAGATGAACATGTGAAATACAAGTTTGTAAGTCTCTAAAATTATTTTGAAGTTGAATTTGTTTGTTATTATGCATGGTAGAATAAGAGTGAGCATCGTAAGATGCCCCAATGGTAAGTGGATGTAGGTATGGGCATTTTAATATGCCCCAAAGTTTGAATAGACATGTGAATTGGCATTCAAAGATGCCCCAACATGTGAGGTGGATTGAGGTAACATTAAAGCATTAAAATGATTTTTATTGGGTTGGTAGGTGCATTTGGATATAGGTAAATGGTTTATTATATTTTTATGATATTGAATTTGACATAGGATGTGTACAAGAGGTATGAAGAGGTAAAGAATGTAAAGGAGGACCATGTATGATATACTTTTTAGTAGGCATTTTAACTAGGTACTCCTTTGGTTCATATGTCCTAAGAGGTTGAGGTTCAATAGATGAAATGATATGTTTAAAGTTATTCATGTTAGATATCCTTTCCTTATTGGTGTATTAATAAGGATCAACCATGGTGTGAACAACATTAGTGGATGAAGTGTGGGAATGGGATAGTTATTATTGTTCATTAGGTATTTTATGTTGATGTGATTGTGTTTCTTTAGATTAAGTTTGAAAATCTTGAATTTGATAACATTCTTTCATGAGAGTATCAAGATTGAAATGTGGAACAATTAAGAAAGTAAGAATAAATCAATGAAGATCATTATCAGACTCATGAGAATTACCTATATTAAAATTCCACCAATAAAACTTATTAAGATTGTACTATTTTGGAGGATGTTTATAAAGATCAAACCTAATGAGTTTAGAGGGTGGCAATTTCTTCTTAAGTTATTCTAGACTCAAGGAAGGGTGGGTTAGGTTAAAACTAGTTGAATTCGATGTTACATTTTGAGGTTGGGGAGGCTTGGATGAATTAATGTTATGAGAAAATGATTGGAAAGTTTCTTCAGTAGTTGTTTCAGGTGTTTAAAATTGAGTCATAATAAAGGCTTACCTTTTTTCTTGGTCTAAGGCTTATTCTAAATTTATATGGGAAAAGATTTGAACTTTATAATGAAGGGGAACTTTAAGATTAGTAAAAAATAGTTTTAAAGAGTATCATTATTAATGTTATGGTCCACTTTCCAATATAGAGACCTAAATTATTTTATGAAAGTGTGAGTAGATTCATTAGGAAGTTGTTTGACATTGATGAAATGGCTAAGGTAATCTTAAGGAAGTTCATTGTGTTGGAATTCCTTCACTACAACATTGAATAAATCATCTACTTGTGAGATGGAATGTTTAGGAAGTTTGTTGTACCATTCAAGTGCATCACAAACATATGTTTTGGCTACGATCTTGGTGGTAGTAAAGGTGTTAGTTTGTACCCATTCCATATAGAGATTATCAAAATACTAAAGAAATATAGTAGGGTACTTAATCCCATCATATGTTATATTTGGAGAAATATTTCCAATATTTATGGATGCATGAATGGGGATAAAGGTTCATTTTGAACATGTTGAAGAGTTTTATTATGTAAATTAGGTTGAGGGATGATATTCTCATTGGCATATCTAAGAAGAGGAAGGATAAAATTTCTATTTGATTGAGACATGATGACTTGAGGAGGTTGATTAATCATGTTTAATAAATGTTGTTACATTTTCATTATTTTGGAATGATTAGTTGTTTGCATGATGTTCATTTATTGAAATATTTATGCAATAATTTGAGTTGTGTTGATTTGTGCATTAGTAATTGAAGGTGGGGTATTAGTGTTGTTAGGAGGGGGATTATTAGTGTTAATTGGAGGAAGGGTATTGGGTGAAATATTCCCAATATTGGCATTGGGATGAAGGCTAAGATGAAGGACCTCAACTACATTACATTATGTAGTGATTAGTTTTGGATTAGAAAAAGATGAAGGAAGAAAGTGAATAGTTTCATCTAAAGTAACAAAATAAGTGAGGTTTTGATATAAATCCTTAATTAGGCAATGTTATTGAATACGTTGAGGTTAAAAATATGAAATCATTATGAAATAATACTAGATAACCACATAGAATAGTATCAACTAAGGTGTGCAAAGTTGATAGGGTCAACTGTGTACTATCTAGATAGGACACAAAAATAAGATAAAATCAGCCAAACATAGAATAGGGTTGACCAAGTTGATTTAATACTAAAAAAAGGTGTAAAAATGAGACTAATAAGGATATAAGGTCAGCTAGGATGACTTAGTACTATAACCTGACTGGCAGAAAAGAGCAAAGAGTTAACTAGGTCAACTTAGTAATACAAATAGGGTAGGAAACTAAGTTAAGAAGGATATAGGGTTTCCTATGTCAAATTAATAATGTATACTAATTGGTAGAAAGGGTTATAGAGTCAACTAGGTTGACTTACTATTGAAGATAGGGGAAACTCAGTGTATAAGAGACTATGTCATAAAAAATGATAGTCCACTAAAAATAGGGAAATATTTATAATGTAATTGAAACAAGAAATGGAAGCACACATAAATAATTGGATCAATGAAAATGATCCAATTGGGGCACACAACATAGAACCTTGCACCAAAATTGGCCAATGCAAATTTTTGCAATACAACACGCAATGATCATAAATAAAGTAGTCAACTAAAAACTAAATGCTAACTAAGTGGTCATCTTGAGTGTTGTTAAATTATTATAAAGTTTTATTTTAAGTGTGATAAGGAAATTGGATAAAAATAGGAAACTAGAAAGTAATATATGGATGGTTTGAAGATGTTTAGGCTGAAAGGGATATGTATTGGCAATGATATTGTCTTGGTATTAGGGCCTACTCCATCACTTCATAATCCTATAGTGATAACGGTGTTGGGTACTTTGTGAATATATACCATTAACTATATGTTTATACATGGCCAAAAAACCAAGTTGGATTCACCCTTGGTGATGAAACCCATGTTGGTAGGCCTTGGAAAGACAAATTTTAAGTGTGTTTTGAATATTATGTGATTTGGTAGTGTGTGAAAAAATATAAAAATAGTGTAACTAAATGGAAATTTGAAAAAACACCTAATTAGACTATGTGAACTACTCGAAGCATGCAAAAATTTGAAAATGAAAGTGTGAATTATTTGCTAGCAAATAGTTATTAATTTCAAAATTAATAATAGTATAGATTTAGTTTAGAAGACACTATATGAAAACATTACATTATAGATTCTACTGGGTCTATACTATTTTGTGGAAGCAAGAGTCTTTAAGAGTAAAGTTGACTAGGTTGACTTAGTCTTTTAGATAGAAGATAGGCTATAAAACTAAGTTGACCAGGTCAACTTAATTTGTTATAGGATTATAGTTTTAAGACTGCAAACTTACACAAAATAGAACTATAATAAATTACTGAATTGACATAGAGAAAAAGAGAGGAACCTTAGTGGGTTGGAGAGGTTTGCAATTTTTTTGTTAAAGTATCTTGAATGTTGCTTTCAAGTTATGCAAAATAAGTTGATTGGTTTGACCCAATTATACAAAACCCTATTTGATAAATCAAAATAAGATGACTAAGTAAACCTATCTAACTTAGTTTATTGATCTAGACGTTAAATGAAAAATAAAGTTGATTTGCCCAACTTATTTTTTTGATCTAGATGTTTACTACAAGAGTAAGTTGAACTGCCTACTTTGTTGATCTAGATTCCTACTAATAGACTAAGTTGATCTCCTCAACTTAGTTTATTGATGTAGATGATGATTGAAATACTAAGTTGATATACTTAACTTAGTTTGTTGATCTAGATGCCAACTAAAATACTAAGTCAACCTGCCTGACTTAGTTTATTGATTTACATGATGACTAAAATATTAAGTTGACCTACCCATCTTAGTTTTTTGATCTAGGACTATAGAAGAGTCTTATGTCAACCTATCCAATCTAGTAACTTGTATTTGATGAATACTTACATAGAAAAAACATAGTCATTCTGATACCATTATGTGTTAAACCTGCACATAAGAGTTAGAACTATCCTGATGTTGACCAAGTTTGACTTTCTAGTCAAAGTAGGGCACCTATAGGCAAAAAATTGAGTTTTTTTGTCTATAGGAGTTTAAATGGATGTTATAAGGTGTTTCAAGGGTCAATTTATGTCATTTCATGCTATGATACCTTTGGTTATTAGTCCCCTAGGTCTATTTATCATTTTTAGGTCATTTAGAGGTCATTTTAAGTGCATTTAATGATTTGTATGGGTTTCTTGGGATTTTTGTAAGTTAAAAAATATTATTTAATCCCCAATGTGTCCTTATAAGTATTAAGAAGCTGACATAACTGAATTGTTTTCAAGTTGTTTAGACAAAAGTTAGTTTTCTTGGCTAAAAAGAGAGATTTGAACACTTGTATGGCTTAATTGGGAATTGTGACACTTGTAAAACATGAAAATATGACTATTTACCTTCATAATTCTCATTTAAATGTTTTTTTTGTATAGGGTTCATAAAAAATTTCATTTGTTATTTCCTTTCCTCCATTTCCTCTTGGCATGCAAAGAAAAGGCAAATTCTAACAAGTGGTACAAACCATACAGATAGAATGGAAGGGAATAATTCTATAATTAAATAGTGATAAAATTCCTGTCCACATAAATAAAAATAAATTACATTTTGGTGCCTTATTTCTCATGAACCATCAGCTTGAATCCAGGTAGCCTTTTGTAGAATTACATCCAAGAGGGGTATGCTTAAGCATTTATTTTTGGTTTTTAGAAATCCTTGGAGCTATGTTTTTTTGATAGGATGTTTTTAGGGATGTAATAAATCTCTCTCCATGATATTTTAAACATCTAACACTTCATTAATTTTGAAGGAGTTTTCAAATGGTGCTAGTTTTATGAAGTTTGCAAAGTTGGGTGCAGGTATTGAGTTCTCCAACATCCATTGAGCTTTGTGATAGTGATAATGTTATTTATATTCATGTATTAATATGTAATTCATGAAATAATCTTATGATATGTCCAAATATAATCCTTCCAAAGCTAAATTTCCCATTTTTGCCTTCTTTCTTTTCTTGCCACTTTCAGTCAAGGTGTGCTTATTTCATGGAGGTTGTACGGATGAGAAAGAGTTTGTAATGCATGTTCAAACAAATTTTTGGCCTTAAAATTACCCAAAATTCATATTTATCATGCTATGAAGGCATAAGATGTTATATGATCATTTATCATTCCAAGGAGATGTCATTCCATTTTTGGGCTCTTAGTCCCCAAGTGTTCAAAATAGTGGTCCTGAGGTTTTTGTGGATTAATGTTAGACATAGTGGACTTGGATTTTACCATTTATATTTATTTTTACTTGTATCCCTATGAACATATTATAACTATGTCAAATTTGGGGGCTAGAGGGTAAGTGGGAAGGGTAATTTTAACTCGTTCAAGTTGGCAAGAATCCTACTGAAAGCTATTAGTAACATCTATAGGATTCCAAGGGAATGTTGATGTTTTCATCATGTGAGTGAAATTTATAAGCATGTAAAAGTATAGGAAACACTTTAAAGGAATATAAAAATTAGTCATGAGTACTTAGTTGATGGAAAAGGAGGATATTTCATGAGATGACTCTTTTAGGCCATCCCCTGTCCATACACATGGTAGAGAGATAGTGAGGACAGATTTTGAAATATTAGCACAAAAGGATAGTTAAAGGAATCTTAAAATAAATATAAGTCTAATTATGAATACTAATAAACTATATACAATCTAAATAAGACTTGACAAGGTGAAATATGACCCATATGCTCCAAGGCAACCTACAGGCTTAGAAATAGGCATCTATAACCAAGGACAGTGGGAGACATATCTATTCAAGGTGGAAAGAGTCATTTGTGATAATCATGAGGCTTGTATATGGTGAAATAGATTAATATTATTCCAATAACATAAATAAAAGATGGCATACCTCCTTTTTGAGGTCAAAAACATATCAAAGCAATCTACAAGCCTATGAACACACACCTACATCCTAGAATGGAGGTTGGTCTCAGTCAAGAGAAAGTGAAGTTTTTGAGCTCAAGTTTAGCATGTAGGTATATGGGATGATAAAAATATAGTGATAATAATGAATTTTCATGATTTTTTAGGTCAAGAACATACCTTAACAACCTACAGGCATGTAGTTGAGTGTCTTAGTCCCATATAGAAGTTGAAACATAGTCAAACCATGAGAACATATGTGGAGTTTGGAAACTTATGAAAAAAAATGTTAAGGTTTATTTACATTAAATGGATAGAATTACCTTTCTAATCTCCATTCCCATGATCCTCGCATACCTAATGTGCTCAAATGAATTTTGTTTCAATCCTGTAGGCAGTGATTAAAATGAAAGGGTAAAGGAGTGACCTAATGCCAAGCATGAAGACTAGAATGAAAAGGTTCCAACTAGTATAATATGAATCCCTAGTATAAAATTAATGATTTTTATTTCTTAGAACACTCACAAAATTCCTAATGACCTTTTCATCCATACAAGATATGTCTTAGTTTGTATAAATGGGTGAGATGAAGCATGAACATAAGGATGTGTTAGAGAGGCATGGACAAATGTTTAAGAAGAAAATTAAATTTGAATGTTTTGAATATATTTTTAGTACAATTTTTTTTCCTTCCATTCCCAAAAAAATGTCAAAACACCTCATTTAGACCCCCTAGTATAGTCAACCTTGCTTACCCTCATAATCAACCATCTTCAAAAAGTTTGCCTTGTAAATGTGATGAGTTGTGGGGCCAAATGGAGGTGTTAGGAGCTTAATTTTGATAAAAATTACCCTTATGACCTATATATAACCCCCTAAGTGATTATTTTATAATTTTAATATGGAAAACACCCACTATTTTATCTTAGAATATGGTCACTTGTAGTGTGCATGAAGGTACCAATTTTGAGAACAATGATGAAATCTTGAACCAAAAGTCTTTAAAGGGAAATTTTATGATTTGATAAGCTGAAGGGAACATAATATAACCTATAAAACTTTACTTTATGGTATGGAAGCATGCATGTTATTCCAACTAATGAGGTTTGTAGTCAGGGGTGAAGGGAATCCTTAGGCCTAAAAGCCAAATTAGGGGTCATTCTCATTTTTGGTCATTTAAATAACGTAAAATTGATTGTAAAATGTTTTAATTGGAAAATTATATGTGTTTAATCCATGATATATCAAATTAATCGATTGGAGTGTCAAGTTAGGTCTCCAATGGCAAGCAGGCCTATTGGATAGGTCTAGGCCTAGTGCCAAACAAGGGTGAGTGTTCATTTTTGGATCCTTAGGAGATAATATAAGGATGGGAAAATAATTTTGAGTTAATGAATAGGTTTTTAAGCCATTATTTTTCAAATAAATCATCATAAATCAAATTATTGGCTTGAAAGCTCTCAAACAATCATGAAAGGCCTAAAATGGCTCAAATGGTCAACTTAAAATTCTTAAAACTTCCATCATCTCTTTCATGGGACATAGATATGTTTAAAAAGTTGGAGGGGGTCATAAATAATCCAAAATTGTAATATGGAAGTAATTTCATTGGGCCACCTTTATGAATAAAGGTTAAGAGGGTTTATCACTCTAAAACCCTCCTAAACCCCTATTTAAGACCTAAAGGTGGAAATGAGCATAAGAGTGACACCAATTAGAGTAATTTTACCATGATTTATGAATATAATATGTTTTTAAATCCATTAATATCATATAAATGGATTTTTTATGAAATTATAGGGATTAGAGGAAAATAGGGCTTGTTTTGACCATTTTTAGTGGTGTGTAGGCTACAAAAGGAGTTAGAAGATGAAAAAAGATTTTATAGGAAGATATACTCTTGATATAACTCAAAAAATTCACTTAATCTCATAAATAATCCTCTAAGTAACTCCAATAGGACCTCACTTTCAGCCAGTCTAGTGAGCTAGCTAGTGAACCCTTGGAGGAACTGGTGAAATGCAATTAGGGAAGCCTTTTAAAGGATTATTATTGAAAATTATTATATGAAAACATTTTAAAAGTATCATTACCTATTTTTCATAGATAATCTATGAAAATTTTAAAGTTTTGAATGTTAAATGGAGAAGGTGCATGGAAAAGAGCCTTTTAAAAATGCCAAGGATGATTTTACATGTCGAAAAGAATAGGGATGGTTAGAGGTTAATCCAATGTATGTGGGGAATTTTTTTTAACCCCTATTTCTTATACCAACCATACAACCTATCCATATGTAGGGATAAGGGTATTTTTGGAAGTCAAACCATATAGGTAGTTTCTTATGCCAATCTTACAAGTTTTATGCCACTTTTTATTATCTTTATGACTTGTTTGGATAAGTAAACATTTATGACATGGAATATATCATGCCACATATCCTCTACATGAAATTTTAAATAATTTTCACTTGGTGACACATATACTTATGCCTCTTCAACTTATCCTCTCTCTTTTCCTCCAAATGTTATAAATTTAGGCTTTTTAGTTATTGTAAGAGGGCTCCATTTGGGTATGGTGAAGCCCTAACAAATTATACCTTTAAATAAATGAATAAAAGTTACTTACCTCATTTAAATAATCCACTAAGTGTAGATGATAGTTTTTGGTCTTGTGCAAGTGTGATTTCTATTTACCTTCACATACTATTCCTACTATTACCTAGTGTGTTATGTTATCTGTTAGGTTGTGGAGTTAAAAGCTTCAACCATTTGCAAACTGAAGGAACAAGAAGGTTGCTGAGATCCAGGAGAATCAGCATCGGTAGCAGGACCGACGTCAGTCGTGACCAGTGCAGAAGGCCACCGGCGATGGCAGGGAGTCGACCGACGTCGGCAGAACTAGACTAGCAGGGACCGGTGTTGGTCGCCTGTGTGTTCCATAACTACTCATTACATAGATAGTTAGTTAAGTGAATGAAGTGTTTGCATGTAAAGGCTAGTTAGAGTCTTTGGCTATGAGGATAATTGTCCAAATTAAGAGTCTAAAGTTATTGTTTGAGTTAGGGATCTATTTATAGACCCATTGGCATGTATTGTATATGCATGAGATAGAAAGGAAGGCAAGTAAGTTACTTCCATTGTAAGATCATTGAGTTATAGGTTGTTGCAAGCTCATAGGAGATCTACATGTGTGAGTATGGTCTATTGAATTGTAGGTTACAGGTTCATGGGAGATCAACTTGAAGTACTTTAGAGTGATTGGTGAACTGGCAGGGTTATTACTGACTAGTTGGAGAGGTGAACACCGATTCTATTTATGAGTTGGTTGTTGGGACCATTTTTGTGTGTAGGAGAGTGTTGTGTGAGAAGAATTACTGTACACTTGAGGTGTGGCAAACCTTTGTAAGGTGAAAGAGTGTGGCGGCTCTTTGTTGTATTCTTTTCTATTAAGTGTTAATACAAGATAGTGTATTGTCTCTCATATTCTGTGCTATTAGTGAATTCTAGTTACTTGTGCTTCTAGTTATTTCCACATATTTAATTGCTTATATTTGGTAATCATACAGTGCTCTTTTTGAGGAGCAAGATCCAACAAGAGGAATCAGAACAGGTGTGTTTGTTCTTGGACTTCCCTGACAAGTGGTATCAGAGCTTTTGGTTGGGATACTAACAGATTGGATTAGATCTGGTTAGTGTGTTTTGATTATAGGTACTCACAGGGTTTCTATTTGAGTGGGAGTTGAGTAATGACAGAAGATAGTAAGCTACGGATGGAAAATTTTAATGGCAAGAACTACCAATTGTGGAGGATGCAGATTGAGGATTATCTTTATCAAAAAGATTTGTACTTACCATTGGGAGGGGTTAATTGCAAACCCTCAGATATGAAAGATGAAGAATGAGAGGTTCTTGATCAAAAGGCTCTGGGATCTATCAGATTGAGTCTTGCATCTTCTGTGATTTCTAGCTTATCACAATGTAAGACAATGGTGGAGTTGATGGAATCTTTGACAAATTTATATGAAAAACCCTCAGCTTCTAATAAGGTATTTCTTATGAAGTGTTTATTTAATTTGCAAATGTTGGAAGGTGGATCTATTCATAGCCATCTTAGTGATTTCCATGGTTTAGTAAACCAACTAAGTTCAGTCAATATTGTATTTGATGATGAAATTAGAGCTCTCTTAATCCTGTGTTCATTACCTAAAAGTTGGGAAGGTTTGGTAATGGCAGTTTCTAATACTGTGTCTCCTTCAAAAGTCTTAAAAGTGGATGATGTTGTGAGTGTGATCTTGAATGAAGAGATACGTAGGAATAGCACAGGTGAATCATCAGGAAATGCTTTGAGTGTTGAAGGTAGAGGAAGGCAAAGAGAAAAGATAGAGCATGGGAGATCAAGGTCCAAGATAGGCAGAAGATCCAAGTCTAGGTATGGCAGAATAACCTGCTAGAAGTGTGGAAAGCAAGGGCACTTAAAGAGAGATTGCAGATCAGGTGAAGATCAGCATGAAGGACATGAAGAAGAAGCAGATGTTGTAGATTATGTTGCACGGGATGCTCTGGTATGTTCTTTGGATAATGTAGAATCTTGGGTTTTAGATTTTGGTGCCTCTTGTCATGCATCCCCACATAGGGAATTTTTTCATGAGTATGTCCAGGGAGATTTTGGAGAAATTTATGTAGGGGATGGTAAGCCTTGTCAGATTGTTGGCAAAGGGAAAGTGAAGCTAAAACTATAGACAGGTAACACATGGGTGTTAAAAGAAGTCATGCATGTCCCAGTTCTGGAGTGGAATTTGATTTTTATTAGAAGTTTGGGTGATGAGGGTTACACAGTAACTCTCACAGTGGACTCTTGGAAGGTTACCAAGGGTACACTTGTTGTAGCTAGAGGTAAGAAAGTAGGTCTACTTTATCTATCTACTTGTACTACTAATTCTCTTTTTGGGTTATCTACTTCAGCTGTAGATTTAGAGATGTGGCTTGATAGGCTTGGTCGCATAGATAAGAAGGAGATGCTTGTTCTTGAGTCAAAGGATATGCTTTTGGATTTGGAAGGTATGGATCGTGGTTTCTATATGCAGAAAAAGAAGGTAACGTTTCTTGAGGAATCCGATGTTAGTGACAAGAATAGGAAAGCCTTGGTTTTCAAGGAGAAGGTGACGGACAGAGTTCAGCACAAGATGGAGAAGAATTCTGAGTAGAGCAAGGGTGATTTGGACAAGGATTTGATCCAAAAATAGCTCACGAGAAAAAGTCAGGTCTCACAAGAAAAACACAGAGACCGACGTCAGCAGGAAAATTGGCATCGGCATCCAGACAGGGACTGACATTGGCTATGTGGAGACTGACGTCGGTGACTCAGGATAGATATCGACCAGTGTCAGCTAGGGGAAACTGACATCAGCAAGGTGGCAGTCGCAGGGAACTGACTTTGGTCATCTGCAGACTGAGACGTGACTGGCATCGGTTACTGAGATGAATTTTGGGTGGACAGTAAGCTGTCATGGAGTCTTAAGCACCCATATGGAGGACTAAAGGTGTAAGTTCTTAAATTCATCATTTCCCTTCTTTACACTACTTGTTGCTCACTTATGGCATAGGACCAAGAAGTTGTTGAAGAAGCAGAACAGGTAGATCCAGGAAACAATGGGAGCTAGGCATGGATGAGGATGTGATTCCTTGGAGGAGTACCAAATAGGTGTTTTGGGTAGAGTGGCCAGTTGGAAGTAAGCACTAAGAGATGAATGGATGTTCAAGATAAAGAAAAGCAGAAATGGATACGTGAGATGGAAGATCAGGGTATATGGTCTTGTATTAGCTGCAGGGCAATGAAGGTTTGATCATTGTGTTTCTCTTTACCAGGTTGGATAATATTAGCTACATTATCCTATTTCTATATGATGTGCTTTTTATAAGGTTACATATATAGGTATTTATGAACTAAAGGTAAAGCTAGTTCAGGTGTTTGTCATGGAGAATCTAGGAGCAGCAAGATTCTTTGGCATGAGTGTGTTCTAGAGACATGATAGGTCATATGTTGACTTTGTTTCAGGATGATTGTGTGAAACCGGTTAGCACACTGATGGTTGGATAGTTCTATGAATAAGTGTCTTGATTCACATAATGAGGTTGAGTGCATGGTATGTACTAAACCTGAGTTTTTCCCCAAGCAGTGGGAGTTGTCACAAGTTGGAGCCAATCTGGGAGAGAACCATTGGAGGGCAGTTCAGTGGATTCTTACAGGGACTAGCAGCAGGTGCACATGCTATGCAGGTTCAGGTTATTTTCTACATGGTTTGTATATGTGGATGTGGTAGGTGATTTAGATGACAGGTTTTGCACTATAGGTTTGTGGTGGTTGGTCTTCAAGAGTGATCTTGAGGAGGGATATAAAGCCAAGGGAACAAACTAGACTAAGTATAGGTACAAGTACAAGTTGCAGTTGTTTATCTCCAAGTGGGAAATTGTTAGGTTGTGGAGCTAAAAGCTTCAACCATTTTCAAACTGAAGGAATAAGAAGGTTGCTGAGATCCAAGAGAATCGACGTCGACAGCAAGACTGACGTCAGTCGTGACTAGTGCAGAAGGCCATCGGCAATGGCAGGGAGTCAGCCAAAGTCGGCAGAACCAGACTAGCAGCGACCGGCGTCGGTCCCCTGTGTGTTCCAGAACTGCTCATTACATGGATAGTTAGTTAAGTGAATAAAGTGTTTGTATGTAAAGGCCAGTTTGAGTCTTTGGCTGCAAGGATAATTGTCTAAATTAAGAGTCTAAAGTTATTGTTTGAGTTAGGGATCTATTTATAGACCCATTGGCATGTATTGTATATGCATGAGATAGAAAGGAAGGCAAGTAAGTTGCTTCCATTGTAAGATCATTGAGTTGCAGGTTGTTGCAAGCTCATAGGAGATCTACATGTGTGAGTATGGTCTATTGAATTGTAGGTTGCAGGTTCATGGGAGATCAACTTGAAGTACTTTAGAGTGCTTGGTGAACTGGCAGGGTTATTACTGACTAGTTGGAGAGGTGAACACCAATTCTATTTGTGAGTTGGTTGTTAGGACCATTTTTTTGTGTAGGAGAGTGTTGTGTGAGAAGAATTGCTGTACACTTGAGGTGTGGCAAACCTCTGTAAGGTGAAAGAGTGTGGCGGCTCTTTGTTGTATTCTTTTCTATAAAGTGTTAATACAAGATAGTGTATTGTCTCTCATATTCTGTGCTATTGGTGAATTCTAGTTACTTGTGCTTCTGGTTATTTCCGCATATTTAATTTCTTATATTTGGTAATCATACTATGCTCTTTCTGAGGAGCAAGATCCAATAAGAGGAATCAGAACAGGTGTGTTTGTTCTTGGACTTCCCTGACATTATCTTTATTGTAGGTCAAAAAAATTGTCAAAATAGGTTTTATGTGTAGTGAATAGATAAGTAAATATAGTTTCCTATCATGCCTATTTCCTAAGTCTTCATTAACATATGATATCTCTTATACCCCATGTTGAAGAATTGATATGAGAGAGAGAGAGAGAGAGAGAGAGAGAGAGAGAGAGAGAGAGAGAGAGAGAGAGAGAGAGAGTTGATAATGAGTGAAATGTTTATGTAAGTTGTTCTTAGTTTAAAGTTTATTTCAAAGAGTGTGAGTTGATCAGATGTTTGGTCTATCACCTTCATATATTAGTCTTACATTTCATTATATTCTTAACTATTTTCAACCCCCAAAGTTTTATTAGTAGGGACATGTGCTTGAATGATACATCAAAGGGATCTAGCCCTTATCTAGAGGTTAATCTCACAAGTTTTATCACCCAAAACAAGTTAGATGTACAAATGTTAGCACTTTGATTAGAGGCCTAGAAAGCATCTTATCATAGGGTGCATCCAAGTGTCAATAGTTTTTGGCATGCCTAGTGTGACTATTTATCTAAGGTGTTGAAGAATTATTTATGTGTTCTTCAACTAATCATACTTTGGAGGCATTTAAATTAATTCTAATGGTGACTCAAAGTTGAATCAACTAGTCAAGCAGCCCTAGTACATCAATAAATTATATTTGGTATGCATAATCATATTTTTTAGTAGTATGGACATTATGTTCCTTCATATAGTTTTGATCAAGCTCATGTTTTTCATGGAATCATCTCAAGCAACTGTCCTAATTATCATTCTCTTAGTCAATCCAAGAGTGCTAGGGAGATAATGTTAGAGTTTGAAAAGAAAATGTTGGAGATAAATAGGTTGAATGAGTAAAATAGACACCAACAGGAGCTAATGTATAAATAAGAGTGTTTGTTTAAGAAATCTCAAGCCATATAATTAATGGAAGAGACACTAGTAAGATGGGTTGTCAATCCATTCAAGGCAATCAACCTTGTATGCCTTTTTCCATCCCAAAGCAGTCTTCTCCTATTAAAAAAAAGCCCCCACTTTTTACATCAAATCCTTTCTATTAAATATCACTTGCTCATCAAAATAAGATGAGTCAAACTTATAACCCATATAATGCATTAAATACTCTTGCTATTAGTCCTTTGCACCTAGCAATCCAATACCAAAAGACATTGAAACAACCTTCTATGGAAACTTTGAAACAACCTTCTATGGAAACTAACTATTTCAATTCCTTAGATTGTGATCCCTCCTTTGAAAGAAGTAATCTTATTCCCTTTGGAAAATAACACATCTATCCTCAAGAAACTCATCTTATGATGGTGCAAACTCTTCCTAGTATCCCTAAACCTCCTCAAGTCCTTCAACATGATGACAAGATTCCATGTTGGACAAATGTCTATTATGAGCCAGCTCAAGACCTTAAGAAATATGAAGTTGCTACCTATCTTCAAGAAGAGAGTTCCAACCTTAAGATCATGAGTTGGAATTAAATAGTGCAATCATGGTGTAAGAAAGAAGAAAAGAGTATTTTTCAAGAGTGTGAAGTGGAAAATGAAGCTAGTCCTCCTCAAGTCCCTCCCACCTTTCCTCAAGAAACCTCTTCTTTTCCATGTCAAACCTCTCATACTCTTCCTCATCATGATGATGCATATGATCTCCAAGAAAGACTCTTTGAAGATAATGTAGCCAAGTAGATTGAAGAATTAGAGTCAAGAATGAGGTTGCTTATTCAAGGTGTAATTGAAGGTTTAGACCCAATAGAAGATCACATTCCTAAACACACCCCATCTACACCCCTTTAAGAGAGTTATCAAGATACATTTGATGTGGATGAAGTTATGGTTAAGTGTAATGAAGAGAATAAATTTATTTTAGACCAAGGATTACCTCCTCTTCCTTATGAACCTATGCATTCACCCTTCACTTCATTACCTTCTAAAGAGGAACCTATTTTAAGGGAGGTAAGTGAGCAAGATAAAATGCATTTTTTGGCTAACCAAGAGGCTATTATGAGTGATGATGAAGATAAATCATTATAGAAACTCCCGATGAGCATCATCATGGTGATCATCATCATGAACATGAGGTGGAAAGCATTATCAAAGATGAATAATGTTGTCAAATAATATTTCAAGAGGTGGTTATCCTAGGAGGTTTTCATGAGAATAAGGTTGAAGGTGGCATGATTCAAGGAGAAGATATAGGTTACACATATATGTAAATGTTCCAAAAATATGAAGACGAGATTGACAAACTTCACTTGTCAATGTTGGATGTAGAATGTAAGTATGATGATCTCTCTTTCCCATTGTTTGATGAACCTTCTTTTTTCTTTGATGAAGATAATGACTAGGCCATGGGACCTGATTTGAATAAGGTTTAAAATCATGTTGTTGAGTAGCTAAATAATCTTGTTTGTGAACAAGAAGGAGAGGGATCACATTGGTTTGATAGAAGCATTGAGGAAGGAGTTCTTGACCAAGAAAATTATGACTTTTGGAATAAGTTAGAAAGATTTGCCTCAGCTAAAACATCATGCTATCCACCCTTCCCCAAAAGAGCCATGAAGAAGCAATAGATCAATTTGAAAAGATTCTAGAAGAGATAGAAAATAATTAGCTGGTATATGATACATACCAAGAGATCCATGAGTTAAATGAGCCCTATAATGATGATATTGTAGCCATTGATGCCTTGATGGACTATACCAACATGAAGGACCAGCATGAAACATACCTTAAAATAAATATGAATAAGATATGTTTGAACTTGATGCATTATAATATGTGCCAATCAAGATGGAAAACAAGAAGGGCGAGTCACCAAGTTTTCACTCAAATAAATTACTTGGTTACCACCATAAGTTTTCTTGCCATGAAGGAAACCTAAGAATTTTCCCCTTTGATCCACGAGGTAGATAAATGTATCAATTTAGATGTACATATTATTATTTTTTTAGTTGTGTTGTCTTTTGTTTCTCTTAAGTTCCTGGAGCACATGTGTGTCTTATGTGTGTTTGTCTTTCTTTATTATGTATGTCCTTTTCCTTTGTGTGTTTGAGGTAGTCACTAGTTATCTTGATTAATGGTCAATTATCCTTATTTATTTCAGTCCTTACATAACTCCTAAACCAAATTGACTAATAAGGCTAGTAGTCTAGTTAGTATAACAGGCATACTACCCCCATGAGTCACCAAATTATTCACCAAGTTTGACTTTCTAGTCAAACTAGGGCACCTATAGTCAAAAAATTGAGTTTTTGGGTCTATAGGTGGTTTAAATGGATGTTATAAGGTGTTTCAAGGGTAAATTAATGTCATTTCATGCTATGATACCTTTGCTCATTAATCCCCTTGGTTTATTTATCATTTTTGGGTCATTTAGAGGTCATTTTAAGTGCATTTAGTATTTTGTATAGGTTTTTTGGGATTTGTGCAAGTTAAAAAATCTGATGTAATAGCCCATGTGTCCTTATAAGTCTTAGTAATATGACAACTTAATAATTTTTAGGTTGCGTAGACAAAAAGTAGTTTTCTTGGCCAAAAAGAGAGATTTTAGTACTTATATGACTTCTTTGGAAAGTGTGCCACTTGTTAAACATTAAAATATGACTCTTTACCTTATTAAAGCTCATTTTCACGTTTTTTTTGTAGAAGGTGCATTAAAAAATTAATTTCTTGATTCCTTTCCTCCATTTCCCTTGAAGGCATGGAAAGAAAAGGAAACTTCTAGCAAGTGGTGCAGATCATATAGGAAAAATGGTATGGAGTGATTCTATATAATAATATTGATCTAATTCTTCTACACATACATAAAAATAACCTCCATTTTGGTACCTTCTTCCTCATGAACCATTAGTTTGAATCTAGGTAGCCTTTTATAGAATTTCATCCAAGAGGGGTACACTAATGCATCTATTTTTGGTTTTTATAAATATTTGGAGCTGTGTGGTCTTGATAGGATGTTTTTATTTATGTAATAAAGATATTTTCATGATATTTTCAACATCTAACACTTAATTTTTCATTGATTTTAAAGGAGTTTTCAAAGAGTGTTAGTTTCATAAAGTTTACAAAGTTGGGTATAGGTCCTGAGTTATCCAACATCCAATAAGTTTCATGATAGTGATGATGCTATTGAGATTCATGTATGAAGATATCCATCATGAAATAATCTTGTGAGAGGTCCAACTAGCATCCTTCCAAAGCCAAATTGCCCATTTTTGCCTTCTTTGTTGCCTTACCACTTTTAATCAAGTTGTGCTTATTTCATGGAGGTTATACATATGAGAGAGAGTTGGGAAAGCATGGTGGAATCTAGTTTGGGACTTAACATTCCAAAATATTCATAATTTTCATGTTATGAAGGCCTATGATGGTAAATGAGCATTTCTCATGCCAAGGAGAGGTCATTCCATTTTTGGACTCTCAGTCCCCAAGTGTTCAAAAATAATGGTCTTGTGGTTTTTTTGGATTAATGTTGGATATGGTGGAGTAGGGTTTTACCATTTTTATTTCTTTGGCCTTGTAGTGCTATGCACCTAGTATAACTATGTCAAATTTGGGGGCTAGAAGGTAAGTGGAAAGGGTACTTTTAATTCCTTGAAGTTGGTAAGAAACCTATTGAAAGCTATCAATAACATCTATAGGATTCCAAGGGAAGGTGGATATTTGAATCATGTGAGTGAAATTTATAAGCATTTCCAAGTAGAGGAAACAATTCTAAGGACTAGAAAAATCAGTCCCGAGTACTTATTTGATGAAAAAGTAGGATATTTCATGAGATGACTCTTTTAGGCCATCCCCTATCCATACATAGGGTATAGAGATAGTGAGGATAGTGTTTGAAAGATTGGAAAAAAATGATAGTTCAAAGACTCTTAAAATAAATATAAGTCTATGTGTGAATGATACTAATCTATATACAATCTCAAAAAGCCTTGACAATGTGAAATATGATTAAAATGTTCCAAGGTAACCTATAGGCCTAGAAATAGGCACCTAAAACCATGGACAATGGGGGGCATATCTATTCAAGGTGGAAAGAGTCCTTTGTGATAATAATTAGGATTTTAGATGGTGAAATAGATTAATATAATTCCAAGAACATAAATAAAAATTTTCATACCTCCTTTCTGAGGTTAGAAACATATCAAAGTAACCTATAGGCCTATGAACATACACCTACAACCTAGATTGAAGGTTAGTCTCAGTCAAGGGAAAGTGAAGTTTTGGAGTTAAAGTGGATAATATAGGTATATGGGATGATTATAGTAGATTGATAAGGAAGAGAAAGATATTTTCATGCTTTTTAAGGTCAATAACATACCCTAATAACCTGCATGCCTATAGGTGTGTGTCTTAGTCCTGTATAGAAGGTGAAACACAGTCAAACAATGAGAACATATGTGGAGCTTAAAGACTTATGAAAAATTAAGTGAAGTTTTAATAAATTGATAAAATTAACTTTATAATCTCCATTCCCATGATCTTCCCAAGCCTAATTTTCTCACATGAAGTTTGTCTCAGTCTTGTAGGTAGTGGCAAGAATGAAAGGGTAAAGAAGTGACCTAATGCCAAGCATGAAGACTAGAATGAAAAGGTTAAAAATAGTATAATAGGACTACATAGTATTAAATTAATTATTTTTAATTCTTATAACACTCAAAAAATTCCCAATGACATTTTCATCCATACAAGATTCGTCACAGTCCATACAAATGGGTGAGATGAAGCATGAGTATAAAGATGTGATAGAGAGGCATGGACACATAATTAAGAAGAAAATAAAATTTGAATTTTTGTAATATGTTTTTATTAGAGTAAATTTGTATTTAAATTCCCAAAAAAATATCAAAACACCTCATTCATACCTCCAAGTATAGTCAACCATACTTACCCTCACAATTAGCCATCTTAAAAAAGTTTGCCTTGCAAATATGATGAGTTTCGGGGCAAAATCAAAAGGTTAGGATCTAAAATTTGGTACATAGTACCATTAATAACTATATATAACTCTAAAATAATTATTTTTCAAATTTAAATAGGGTAAAAACCCATTTTTTGTCTCAATATAGAGTCACTTTTGGTGTGCATGAAGGTGCCAGTTTTGGGAAAATGATTGAATATTGAACCAAAAGGATAGAAATAAAAAATTTATGATTGTATAATATTAAGGGAACATAAATAAACATATTAAAATCTACTTTATGTTTTATAAGTGTACAGGGTGTTCCAACCAAGGAGGTTTGTAGTTAGGGGTGAAGGGAATCCTTAGGCCTAAAAGCCAAATTGGGGTTCATTCTCATTTCTGATCATTTCATGCCTTAAAATTTGATTGGAATTTTTTTTTAGGTGAAAATTAGATGTTTTTTATCCATCATAGGTCAAAGGAATCCATTGGAGTGTCATGTTGGGTATCAAATGGCAAGCCGACCTATTGGCAAGGTCTAGGCTTAGTGCCAAACAAGAGTGTGTTTTCATTTTTGGATCTTGAGGAGTTAATATAAGGATGGTAACATTATTTTTAGGTTTATATCTATTATGTTTTCCATTTTTTTTATTAAATTCATCGTAAGGTCAATTCTTGACTTAGAAGCTCCAAAACCCTCATAAAAAGCCTAAAATGGCTCAAATACTCAACTTCAAATGCTTGAAACTTCCATCATCTCTTGCATGTGACCTATAGATTTTCAAAGAATTTATAGGGGTTACTAAAGAATCCACAAGTTTAATTTTAAAGTAATTCCAACGTGCCACATTTATTAACAAATGTTAAGAGCACCGATCACTGTAAAACCCTCTTAAAACCCTATTTAAGACCTAGAAGTGGAAATGAGCCTAAAAATGACACTAGTTAGAGGAATTTGACCCTAAGTACTGAAGATAAGTTGTATAAAATTCCATGAAGATTGCATACATGAATTTTTTTTATGGAACTATATGGATCTGAGGAAAATAGGACCTATTTTAACCATTTTTAGTGGTGTATGGGCTACATGAGGAGTTAGGAAATGAAACAAGCTTTGGGAGGAAGATTTACTCTTGAGATAACTCAAAAAATTTTCCTAATATAATAAATAACCCTATATTTTCCTAAAATAGGCCCTCACATTCAACTAGTCTAGTGATCCAACTAGTGAACACATAGAGGAAGAGGTGAAATGTAATTAGGGAAGCCTTTTAAAGGATTTTTATTGAAAATAATGATAGGAGAACCTTTGAAAAGTGTCATGTCATATTTTTCATGGATCATATATTAAATTTTTTAAGTTTTTAATGCTGGATAAGGTGCATGGAAAATATCCTTCTGAAACTACCAAGGATGATTTTGCATGTCTAAAAGAATAGGGATGGTTAGATGTCAATCCAATGCATGTGGGGACTTGTTTGTAACTCCTCTTACTTAGACCAATTATCATACCTTTCCATATGTAAATATAAGGGAATATTTGGAAGGAAAATCATATAGGTAGATTTTGATGTCAAACTTGTAGGTTTTATGCCACTTTTCACTATTTTTATGACTTGCTTGGATAAGTACACCTTCTTTAAATGGCATATATCAACCCACTTCTCCTCTAAATGAAATATTAATTGATGTTCATTTGGTGACACATTTCATTTTTCCTCTTCAACTTCTCTTCTCTCTCTCTTCCTCTAAATGCTATAAATTTAGGCCTTTTATCTATTGTATGGGGACTCCACTTAGGTATGGTGAACACATCCTAAAATTATACCTTGAAATTAATTAATACAAGTTATTTAACTCATTAAAATAATCCAATAAGTGTAAATGATAGTGTTTAGTCTTGTGCAATTGTTATGTCTATTTACCTTCACATACTATTCCTACTATTACCTAGTGTGTTATGTTCTCTTTATTGCAGGTAAAAAAAAAGTGTCAAAAGAGGTTTCAAGTGTACTAAATATCTAATTCAATAGAGTGTACTAGCATACCTATTGCCTAAGTATTATTTAACCTATGCTATCTCCTAGACCCCATGTTGAAGCATTAATGTGAGAGAGAGTTGATATTGAGTGAAGTGTTTATGTAAGTTGTTCTTAGTTTCAAGTGTATTTGAAAGAATTTGAGTTGATCATATATTTTGTGTATCACCTTCATAGATTAGGATTAATTTTCATCTTATTCTTGACTCTTTTCAACCCCTAAAGTGTTATTAGTAGGTACATGTGATTGAATTATACATCAAAGGGAGCTAGCCCTTATCTAGAGGTTCATCTAACAAGTTTAATCACCCAAAACAAGTGAGATGTCCCAATTTTTCCATTTAGATTAGAGGCCTAGAAACCCTATTATCATAGGGTGCATCTAAGTGTCAACAACTATCATGGTAGACATAGTATCACAAATAAAAAAAATGTGAAAAATATATAAGTTAAAGTGTGAAATAAAACCTTAAAGGGTTAGATTAAAATTAGGTTCACAAGAATGTATGCAATGCAAAATGCATCAGCCCTATAAATCAATCCTAGCTCAGAGAAGATAGATCCTACTTACACTTTCAATTGGGGATATATTAGATAATTATGGTCATGATAAATATGGATCTATTATATCTAACCAAGGGTTCTCTTACCATAGTAATATCACAAGGGAGGGTTCCAAATCCTCCAGTCAAGCAAAACTATGCAATAATCCTAACTACGTCCTATGTTTTCATATTCACTAAACTCATAACATGTAAAACAAAATATAATATAGTGCTCACAAAATATTTTGGTATAAAATGGGGGTAATAAACATTAAAATTATATATGGATAGAATAAATATACTCTTTTCAATGTATATGGAATCATAAGACATGGAAGAGACTTAAAGTCTAAAAACATATCTATCTACTGTTATAAAGGAGTAACAAATTTAGGAATACTTACCTTCAAATATGAACCCACCAAGCCTCAATATATACCTTGGCCAAGGTTATTAACAAGAGGTTGTTGTGTTATGTAAGGATGACAAGGGTAAATCAAATCTAGGCTACGGGACCTATCAATGCATCTAAAAGACTTATCCACAAGACAAGACCCATATCTCTAAAGAAAGTATAAAACCCTAAACTTGATCCTCAAGTAGAATGGTGGATAGGCATATGAAAAATATATCTTACCTATTCTTCTCTTATTAACAAATTATGAATATTAATGTGTTTATATAGGTGGATATGACCCTAAACCCTTTCAAAATTTTAGGTTGACAAGGTTGACCTAGTCGACCTAGTATTAAATTTAGCAAAAATTGACTAGGTTATGAACTTTGTTAGCCATAGCTGACCTAGTTCTTATTAATATTTTTAAAATAATAATACAAGTTTTATTTATCTAACATAATTATGTAAACTACAAAAAATGGATTTAGGTTAGGGAAAGGGCTAATGAAGGTGGTAAATGACTAGAGGAGGGTGTAAAATAGGAGGAAAATCTTAGGGGAATAGCTTTTAGGAGACAAGTCTATATATAATAAGTTACAAAAAGGGGAAAACAATCATAAAAAACAAAAAATTTACTAACACCTCTTTTCTAGTACACCCCTTAGGGTGTACACTCTGAGAGATTGAAACTTGATGGGTTCTTACAAGATAAAAAGTGTTATTAATTGAAAAAGTTTAAAAATATTTTGTATACAATAGGCATGGTTAAGTGAAGTATAAAAGTTTAAAGATGTCATAAAGATGTTATATGAGGTTGGTATTATAGTAAGAAATAAATATATTAATTAATGTTGAGCTTTAAGATATCATGGTGCAGTAAGTAAGGCCTTTTCAATACCAAATGCACTCAAACCTAGTTAGACAATCACCTACATTATTCTTTTTATAGATAGTAGAAAACAACAAAGTTGAGGATTATTTGACACTATTAGGTGTGGTCTTTAAGGTAGTGATAAAACTCTCTTGATTAATTTTTAACTCTGTAGATGTCATGATAGGAGTGAAGAAGTCCAAAATGTCAAACTCTATGTTTAAACCTTCTCATGTTGAGCACCTACAACTAGTTAAGGAAATTAGATTTGAAATAATAAGCTTGATTGGAGTTTAGACTTTATACAATTTATAATGTTTTAATAAATCATACAAGAATGATAAAAATCCTTAAAAAATGTTTGAATATTGGTTTTAGACCTAAAAAACCTCAAACATAGTAAAATTTCCTAATAACCATGTATAGTCAGCTAAAGAGAAGTGTCATTCAAAGAGATTTCTTGATAGAAACACAAATATTTATGAGTTTTTGATAAAGTGATGAGTTTATTATTATAATTATTAGAGTTTTAATGGTATAGTGTTGTAATAATGACTCTTAAAATATATAAGACTACAAACCTTTCCAAATGGGTACACACATGCAGATACATAGATCTATAGGTCTATTTGGATGACTAAAGGACTCACAAAACCTTAGATATTGGTTTGTATATGTCTATAAGGTTATAAGGTAACTAAAATTTCTCAAGTAATTTAGAGAAAATAACTATAAATAGGGGAACAAAGGTAGTGATCAAATAATTCCAACAAAGCTAGTCACATACATAGTCCTTGATTAGCAGTAAGTCTGCCTACCTAGCCAAGAAGGGATTGGATTTTTTGATTGGTAGAGTTATGTGGATATTAAAGGAAAATTTCATAGTGAATATAGATAATAATATCATTATTTTACTCACTTAAATCAAAGACAAACACTGGATACCCTACCTACTAGTCTTAATATGTATAGGAATGCCTGCTAATTTTTTAGAAGTTTGTGCATATATGAAGAGGTTCAAGGATATTCAAAATATATGTTGGAGAGTAAAGTGTTTGAAGATGATTAGATAGTGATGAAATTGTATCATCACATTTTCAAACTCAAACAATAATGAGATAACATGATGTGAAACATTTTTCCTTCTTCTAACTTGCATGCTTATTTAGTACAACCAAGAGAATGGTGATAGTGATGGTAGTGGGGAGTGGAAAAAATTCAAGGAAAGGGATTAGTGATGATAATATTCATAAAAAAATAGTTTTAAAATATTGACTTATAAATGGAGAAAGGGAATGGTGATGTAGAAAGTGAGTTCACTTTGTCCAACAAGTTTGAAGCCATGCTAGGGTAAATATTGACATAAGGAATCTCTTTTGAGAGAGGCAAAAATTGTCTCTCTGTAAACTATAAATAGATACTAGGTAATACTTCTTGTTATGATAAATTTATTTCATTTATGGGAATTAACGAGATAAAACCTATTAAATATCTGAAAACCATCAAAGATGGAAAAAATATTCATGTTGAAATCACACCCTCTCTCATAAATCATGCTTCATCAAGGATGGTAAAAAGCCTTAGTTGGAAAGTTCATGGGAGATAGACCAAACATATATTCATTTAGATCTTGGGTAAAGGAAAAATGGTGCATGACAGGGCATATGGAGGTACTATAAATGGTGAATGGTTTCTTTATGATTAGATTTAATAACCTTGAGGATAATGCTAAGATTCTTGAAGCACATTTGTTGTTCTTTGGAAAATTGGGTATCTTTCTCAATAAATGGGAACCATGGTTAGAACTTGAGAAGGAGAGTATTAATCACATGCCCATCTAGGGTAGACTCTTGAGTCTCCCAATTGAGTTTTATGAGTAAGATCTATTTTTAGGTATAGCCAAATCATTGGGATACCTCAGATCTTTGGATTCATTGACCAAGGCATAAACTAGACTTATAGATGGCAAATTTTGTTTTAACACTTTTTTTAATCAAGAGTTACCAAAATTGTTAATGTTACACATGAATTTTAGTGTTATAACATAAAAGATAGAATTTTACAAAATAAACCATGATGTGTGATAAATGCCACAAACTAGGACACTCGATAAAGGTGTGATTTTTGGGTTCAAATACAGTAGCATGGCAAAGAAAGGGAGGAAACTCATTTAAAATGTAGACATCAAATCTGAAGATTGAGATTCCTCATCCTATTTTAGATTTAGTTGGTCTTAACACTTAATAGGTTAAATTAGACAAGGTTAGGTTAGAAGAGATGAAAAAGGATGTAACAAAAGTTAACCAAACACCAAATAATGATAACACATCATAGATAGATAAAGGATTAAAACAAAACCTATTTGAATAATTCCAAATAATAAAAGGGGAGTTATGGAAAAAATTGATTTCATACACAAAATAAATATCATGGAAAGGTAGGGACATAAGACTTCTAGCATTCAAACTCAAAAAAAAAATTAAAATCTTTGAGTAAGAGATAGAAGTAAAATATTGGAATGAGCAAGAGATAGAATTAGATGAAATCACACAAAATAAATTTCTTGTTTTAGTGACATGTAGTGAGGAAAATAGGGACAATAATATATAAAGGTGCACTCCTAAAAGCAACATAAAGTCAAAAGTAGTGTCTTTAATAGTCACTAAAAGGGGTGCTAAGGGACCAACTATCAAAACATTGCCTAAACAAAGAAAACCATGTAAAAGGGATATTTTTTTAGAATTAACCCAAAAAGATATAGGAGATGGAAATAAAAAAAATCTCCCTCTTAAAGTGAGTTTCTCCTCCCCAAGATGTTAATTATGTTTATTCTTACTTGAAACATAAGATGGATACATAGTACATATAATCATAATATCTTTAGATATTTTATAAAGAATAATAAGGTGGAAATTTTGGCTATATAAGAATCTAGGATAGAGGAAAATTACTTTTTGAATCATAAAAAATATACTAAAATGAAGCAAAAGCAATTTGTATTAGTACTTCAAGAGACTCATGAGGCTTGATTACTTTTTGGGATCCTAAATACCTAATAAGGGAACCCATTTTCAAGTCATAACAGTGTGTAGTAGTCCTACTTATAGATAATATATATCAAAAATAGTGTTTTTTTTAACAATGTTTATGCTCCCAATTGAAGATAAACATGTAGAAAATTGTGGGGAAGATATTAGATCTTTTAGAAGTAATTGCATTCATATTGCATGGATTCTAGCAGGAGACTTTAACTCACCCCTTTACCCAGGTGAAAAAAAAAGAGGTAATATGGTTTATATGGACATTATGGATGATTTTTACTCTTTGATAGATGATATTGGTTTAATGGATTTAGAACTTAGGGGGGCCAAGTATACTTAGACAAATCAAAGACTCGGTGAGAATCTTATACAATTTAGACGAGATCAAGTTTTCATCTCTTTAGAGTGGCTCCAACACAAAGATTTAGATATAAAAATTCTATCAATGATTGGGTTAGATATTCCCCTTTGGAATTAAGTATTTTTTATCAATAGGATAAAGATACTAGGTATCCTTTCTACATGGAGCACATGTGGTTCACACAACCAAATATCTAGGAAAGAATTTTGGAGTGGTGGACAAAGAGTGATAGAGGTTCAACCATGTTCAATATTGATAATAATTTTAAGAAGGTAAAAATTAAATTTAGATAATAGAAAAAACAATTGTTTGGAAACATTCTATTTGAAAAAAAGGTCATTAAAGCTGATCTATTGTAGATAAAAGAGGACATTGAGGAAAAAGGTTATGAACTAGAAAACTAGAGCAAGGGAAAACATATATTATGTGAGTACCACACTATTGTGGCTAGGGAAGAATCTCTATGGAGGTAAAAATCTAGGAATGTTTAGCTTAAGGAAGGTGATATAAATACTAAGCTTTTCCATTTGTCTATGTTAAGCATAGGAAACACTATGCCATAAGGGAGATGATTAATAATGAAGGTCATTTGTCCTCTGATGCTAATGACATGAATTAAGCAAGTGTCATTTTCTACAATAATTTGTACAAAATTGACTTCAATAAAAATATTAGTTTTGGACAATAATTTTTACATGTAATCCTTGAATGTATCGACCAAGAAGATAATGATATGATTAATGATATAACCACTAATGAGGATATAAAATTTGTGATTTGTAGTATGAACCTAGAGAAGGCTCCTAGACTAGATGAGATTCCAATAACTTTTTTCAAAAAAAATTGGATACTATTGGGGATGATTTGGTTTCTATCATAAATAAATTCTTAGAATACAGGTAGTTGCTCAAAGAATTCAACCATACATTTTTAGTGCTCATAATTAGGAAATAAAGGGAAGTTACTTTTGTAGATTTTGACCTATTATCCTATGCAAATCCTTCTACAAAATCATTACCAATCTCATATCCTTGAGAATATGAATAAGCATGAAAAAATTATTCCATTGCAGTAAGGAGATTTCATATCAGGTTGACAAATACAAGATGGAGTGATTATGGTACATCAAGCCATACATTCTATGGAAAAATCAAAAAGGAAACTATGGTCCTTAAATTGGATATGGAAAAGGCATATGATAGATTAGATTTGTGTTTTATAGATAGAGTGATGGCTCAATTTGGTTTCAATGATAAGTTTAGAAAGATTATTAGAACTTGTATAACCATTTACATGTTCTCTATGCTAGTTAATGGAGTGGCTCAAAGATTATTCAAGAGAATGAAAGGAGTTTGATAGTGGGATACTTTTTCACCATTATTGTTCATCGTCATGCTGGAATCATTGAGAAAACAAATTTCCAAGGCTTTGGTAGATGATTAATTTAAAGGCTTTAAACTAACCAGATTTGTTGATCCCATGACACATCAATAATTCACTAATGACACTATTATACTAGCTAAAGCTTCTATTAAATAATCTAGAACAACTAAAAAGATCTTGGTAATGTAAGAAAAGGCTTATAATAGAAAAATTAAATTTGAAAAGAGTTCAATATACTTTTTCAATACTTTAGTGATAAAATAAGCTAGGATAACTACTTTGCTAGGTTTTAAAATAAAATATAACTCCCTTCCTCATACCTAGATATGTCATTTTTTAGTAATCAACTTCATATTTCAGCCTATAATCCATTGATAGAGAGATTTAAAAATAAGATCATAAGATGAAAAGGTAAGCTCCTCTCTCAAGTTGGTACAGTAGTGTTGATTAAGAGTGTTTTACAAAGTCTTCTAGTGTATATTCTTTATTTATTAAACTTACCTAAGGGAGTGGAGGATAAAATAATTAAGATTCAAATAAATTTCCTATGGGATGGGATTGAGGAAAAAATCAAATTTCACTTGGTGGCATGGAATAATGTTTTCAACAAAAAATGATATGGTAGACTGCACATTAGAAATTTAAAACTAATTAATAAATCTCTCATATCTAAATTTGTTTGGAGACCCATATCCAAGAGTTTAGTTTGGGGAAATATCCTATATTTTAAATATCTTAAAGGAAGAGACCCAATAGTCATTCCAACTGAAGACCAATTTGTGAGAGGCTCACAAATCTAGAACTTTTTAATAGCTAACAAAGATATAATTAATGAAGGGTCAAAATGGAAAATAGGATATGGTATAAATATAGAGTTTTACATGGATAATTGGAGAAAATAATTGATGACAATACAAAGATACATAGGTATTCACCTTCAGGACAATTTGAGGTAGAAGTTTGGGGATAAGGTTGCTGACCATTGGTAGGTTATGAAGGGAGTTAGAAAATGGAAAGATTAGAGCTTGAATGACATAAACCAAGAAGATATATTGAAGTTAGTAGAACTAAATAATGTTTTGTGTATTATTCACATTCTAAGGATAGATATCAAAGATCAACTAGTTTTAATTAACTCCTTTGATGACCAATATAAAGTAAAATTACGATATTATTAAATCTCTTGAGAATAAGAGGTTATGGTTAACTAGGAAGGATAATTGACTTGTTCCAAAAATTAGTTTTTTCTTACGGGTTTCTATTCAAATTAAAATTTTGACAGTTGATAATCTAAGGAAAAGAGGATGTATTATTATAAATAGATGTGTGTTGTGTGAATAAAAAAATGAATTAGTATTTAATTTATTAGTCAATCAGTCTTTTATGTAGAAAATTTGGAGTTATTTCCTTGAAAATTTTAATATTTTGTTGGTTCAACCAAGTTATCTAGTGTAAGTTTGGAAGTCTTGGATATGCCCTTTCATGAATAGTCATCTCAAGAAGATATGGAACTTGACTCTATCACACATTATATGGGGGATTTGTGGAGTAAGGAATAAAAGAATCTTTAGGGGTAATAGGTGAAACAACAAGGTAATATGTGAAATAATATTTAATTACATCAAATAAAACTATAGGTTAGTTCATATCAATAAAGGTAAAAATATGCTTCCCTTTTAACAAATTCTAACCTAAAATTGGCAAATAGACTCTTTATATTTAGGGAAACCAGAACTAAGGATGAATTTAGGAAAAGAATGAAGTGGAAACCTCCCTTTGAGGGATGGATGAAGCTCAATTTTTATGGATCTTCAAAAGGAAATTTGGGGGAAGTTAAGGGAGGTGGAATTATCAGAGACCGTGAGGGAAAATTGATTGTTGCTTATGTGAGAGATATGGGGTTTAAGTCAAACCACTAGGTAAAACCTCTAGCTTTAATATGGGGGATTATATTGGTGAAGAAAATAAAATTTCAAAATATGTTTATGGAGGGGATTCTCTAAATTTTTTTTAATCATTTGATTGGTAAAAATCCTATAAGATGGTCTATTAAGCATGACATTGATGAAGCAAAAGGCATTTTGAATTCATTCTAGTAGGTTAGCATCTAGTATACATATAAAGAATGTAATGGGATTACTAATTGTTTTGAAAATAGGGGAGTCAGTAATGTGGGCTTTAAAATTTCTATAATCCATGAAGACCTACCTAAGGAGTTGTTTTTAATATTAAATATTGAAGGAAATAATAATATTAATAATACTAAGTATGTGGATGTACCCCTAAATGAATAGAAGGGGCTTTAATTTTCATAAAATGAGTTAGGTACTTAGGTATTATGAGGAAAATATTAAGGGTTAAAAGTAAAAACACCTATAAGGGATAAAACTTCTCATAGATGGCCAAAACACAATGCATTATTATTACTCTTTTTGGTTCATTTGAGAGAATAATGACAATAGGTATAAATTGAGTGAAGGTTAGAGAAACAAAAAGGGTTTTCCAAATCGAATTGAATAAAAAATTTAACCTAATATTATAAAAAAATTAGAGAGTTTGGGATGCATTGTAGGTTGATGGATTTGTAGGATTTATGGAAAAAAATGAAGGTTTTGATAGACATTTTTCCATCCTTTTTGTAAAGTCTTGGGATGATATATCAATAACCATAAATGGATTTAATAGATAAATCATGTAGGAAGTTATCTATCATGTGACTAGTTTGGTAATTTAGGAGACTAAGAGTTATTACACTTTCAGAGAGTTCAAACATGGTAAAGGAGCTTTCCTAGAGGAAGGTGAGTAATTAGAGCAATTGCATAATGGATTTGAAATGGAATCTCTTCCTAAGCCATTTACAGAAGTATATTTTAATTTAATGTAATATATTACTTTATAAGGGAGATATAATGTGATGATATGGTCTATGTTCAAAATGCTAAACTATTTTAGACATAGACTACCTTTTAGCCTTCCTTTATTTATCCTAAAATCTATGGAGGTGTCTATACTAAAATTCAAATATGGAAATGACTCCACTCCAAGAGAGGGAGTAATTTAACTTATTTAAATGTAATTTAAAGTCATGAATCAAATTATTCTTGACATCTCTTTGAACTAGAAAGAGAAACTTAAAAAGGGGCCTGTAGATATTATGAAGATTAAAAAAGTTTGGATCAAGTATCTACTGAGCCCGAGCAAGGTCTTAGGGATAAGAAATTTTTAGTTTAGAATGATATTGTAAATAAGTTTAAAAAAAATTAAAATATGAGGACAATTTAAAAAATAGACTCATAAGTGTGTCAAAAACTTGAAGACCTAACAAAAAAAAATAGGGGAACAAAGACATTCATGATTTATGGAACAAGAGGGGTGAGGATACTACCATTGATGTTGAAAGGGATAGTGTGGAGATGGAAGATCCTAGGAAGTAAGTGTAAAAGGAAAGTAAGAAATACTAGGAAGTGTGATAGAGAAGAAAAAGGTGATTGGGGAGACTACAGTTCTATAAAAAGGGGACACATACTTGAAACAAAAAGATCAAAATGTGGCCTTCAATAACCTAGTGTCTCCCCTCAAAGGAAAGGAGAGTGTAGACAAAATCATGGAATAACTTGACCTAAAAAAATACATAATGATGTGATTTATGTGTGATATTACTGAGATGAATTGTAAGGTGAGTATGTTTCAATAAGAAAATACAAATATGAAAAAAAATTGGTATCTAGGTAGGAGGATAACTAGATTCAGGGTCTTAATTTGAGAGTGGAGGTCTTAGAACATGATAATGAAAATATGTAAAATAAGATTAGTTTTATTTTTAATTAAAACAATGCCAAAATGTATTAAGGTATAAATTTTTTTGAAAATCTTTAGGCACATCTCAAAGAACTTTTAAAACCTAGCTATGTAGGTAAAGGTAAGGAAAAGAAGGCTTAGAGTAGTGGTTCTCTGTTCACTATAGATCATTAGAGTTAATTGATGCAAATTAATATAAATATCAAGAAGATGAATTCATGTTAGGAAGATGTGTTTGGAAGCTTACAATTACATTAGTTTCTTTGTTTTTATATGCCTATATCAAGGATGTTTTGTAGTTATTTATAGACTGTGTTTGTATTTGTTTTCCTATTTATATTGGATATCATGTTTTTTAGTTTATACTTTAACTTATCATAGGGTTTATGGACCCTCTTTAAAAAAATACCCCTTTTGACCTAAACAAAAAACATGATATATAATTGAGTTTTGACCTAGCATAGGCTTAGTCACATATATAAGCCCATAGCTAGTCAGTTAAGAAGATGCTAGTTGAAAGTGAGTTGAAGAATTGGAAAACCCTAAGATGGTAAGGGATATAAATAAACATTTCATGTAAATTTAAAAATCTGATAGTGAGATAAAATGGAAGAATACATGTAATTAAAGTATGACAGGTAGTTTGACATAAAAACCCTACGCCTAAGATAATGAGATGGTTAGAGAGTTTGAAGGGAAAATGTGATCATAAATCAATTGGAAAACATCAATAATAACATTGTAGACCTCATAAAGGTCATTAGAGCTCAAACCAAACTTAGGAAATTTCTCACTAAACCATTTCACTCTTAGACCTCACAAAATGTTCACTACTAACCCAAGATGCCAGTTTATTTTGCTTAGTACAAAATAGAGGATTTGCATTGGACATTGTGATCCTAAGGAAAGTTATCTACCTTATTTTATTTGATTTTTGGGGAATTGTTTAGTGGTTTCATACCTTGAGCTATATGAACCATTGTTAATAACTCAAAGCAATTTGAGCTTACATAAAAAAGCCATAAGGACTAGATGAGAGATAAATCAACTTTCATGACTCCATATGAATTAAGAAAAAAATTAATATCACACATAACATGTTAAATACTCCCCTTTTCATCATTGCATGTCATTGATTGGTATAGGATGGTATGGAAATGTATGGATTAGGCCTAAAAACACTAATTTTTGCTAGAAGACATGCTCATACAACTTGTTAGATCTCGAAATGATCCAAAACTCAAAAGTTTTGGTTGAAAAATATTTAAAGAACACAAAAATAACATAATAACAATGAATTCTCTAAGACTAGACGTTTTATTACTCAAGATCACAATACAACTATATGCTTATCTCTAGGAAGAGATGTCTAATTTTCAATTCAAGTTACATCTTCATTTATACACATTTTGAAAGTAGGGGAAGAATGTGAAAGGTCACCAATATCAAGGGAGATTAAGTGGTTTAACTTCCATGATTTAAAACAATATAGAATTTGAGGAATTACTATTTTTAGAAACTTACTATTTTTATATTGCACTACTAAAATTGAAATTTAGGGCACTTCCATTGGGTTTTAAAGGGTAAAAATCCATTAAGAGGAGATCAATACAATCTCACTATGTTATCATCATTCTTATCTTGCCAATGGTTCAAATGCTGAGTCAATTAGAGCTATGGTGCAAAAGTTATGGCTCCCAAAATTTCCATCATCAATTGGGGTGGAATAATCACACAAATTATCACCTAAATTATTTCCCAAATCATTCCTCCCTCCTTGAGAACTAATGGTACCCATTGCATCAATGTTCTACATCATGTGTGGTAGTTGTGTCTTGATTTGATTCTCTATGAGCCACTCACCTTGGTGGTTTAGCTGGCTCCTTTTGGCCACTCGATAAAGTAGAATAGATCATCCTCTTGTTGTCTTCATTTAGGTGTCCACAATCTGATCCTCCTCCACTAAAGCAAAACTTTATGGATCAAGCTCATCAATGTCTAGTTGTTCTGCTATGACTAAAGTGTCAAATAGAGGTGGATGATATAGTTTGAGGAGATCCATGTTGAATATTGGATGCAGACCAAGGTAAGATGGTAGGTTTAACTCAAAATCATTTTATCCAATTTTTTTGGTGATGGTGTAGGGACCATATCATAGAGCCCAAATTTTTCTATGTGGGCCTATAAGTCATTCCTTCTAAGTCTGAAACCAAACCTTGTCACCCATTGTAAAATGATGTGCAATCTTATATTTGTCATGGTGTTGCTTACACTTATGATTCATCTTCTCCAAGATGTCATGAACTTAGTGCTAGATGTGTTGTATTTGTTCAATGAAATTTGTTACTTTTGCTAACTCAGATCTTCCATGAGGTGTGTATTCCATGGTGGAGAATAGAATAACTATATCAATTGGTGCCATGGGTTGTAACCCAAAGCATACATGGAATGAACTATGTTTGGTCATACTGTGTAGGGCCCGACTGTATCCATATTGTATGAAAAGAGGATCCTCATCCCATGTGCATGGATGTTTAGAGTGATACATCTAAATCATATAAACAATCAAGTGGCTCACCACCTCTATCTAACCATTAGTTTGTGGATGGAAGAATATGGAATTCATTAGCTTATTATCCATCATCTTCCATAGAGTGGACCAGAAGATGCTCAGGAACCTATTATCTTGATCTAAGGGAATGGACTTGGGGAGACCAAAATCAATCCATACATATAGTTGACAAGTTTCTTGAGCATATATATTTTTCTTACAAGCAATCATGATAGACATTTTTCAAAAATGATCAACTATAACAAAAATATAGTCTTTACCATGTTTTGAAGTGGGAAAACCTAAGAAAAAATCCATTGAGATAGATTCCCAAGGCTTGGTTGGTTCTGGTAATGGCATGTATAATCCTTGCTTGTTCTTTTTTGGCTTGGCTATTGCACATGGGGTGAAATATTTGAGATACCTTTCCATACTTTCACATATGGGGCCAATAAAAGTGTTTTTTAATAATTTCCAATGTCTTTTCTACACCAAAGTGTCCAGCTATCCTATTGAAATGTGTTTTCCATATCATCTTCTATTGATCTATAGCTAGAACATAGATGTGCCTCATATGATAGAGGACATTATCTTGTAAACAGAAATTAGAAACATGTTTAGCTTTTTAAATCACCTAATATGTACCAACAAAGGTAGGATCTCCTTCATATAGAGCACCCCAAGTGGCAGTCTCATGTCTACACAGGTCAAGAACTATTGTGAGTGTAGTAATTTATGGGTGGCTCAAATAATTTACAACCATATTTGAGCTCCCCTTTTTGTGTTTGATTATAAAATGGAATTTTTGAAGATATGTGGCCCACTTTTGGTGCCTCTCATTTCATAGTTTTCTCTATGTTTGGATGAATTCCAATGGTCTATGGTCAGTGAGGATGATTGTCTCTTTCCCCAAGATGTAGTTTTTCAATTATTTATAGGCTTGCATAATAGCATAGAGCTCCTTATCATAAGTTAGATATTTATTGACTATATCAATGAAATTTTCACTATGATATGCAACAAGATAGCCATGTTTCATGATGACATCTCCCGTGGCATATTCAGATGCATCTGTCATCAATTCAAAAGGTTGATGCAAATCTATCAAGGTAAGAATAAGGGATGAGAAAATTTTATTCTTCAAATTCTCAACTGGCCTTTGTTGTATTTCACCCCACTTAAATGTATCTTTAGCTCCTCCTTTAGTCACTTGGGTTAGTGACTAAGCAACATGTGAAAATATAAGAACAAACCTATGATATAAATTTGCAAGACCCAAGAAGCTACAAAGTTTTATGAGGGTCCTTGGTGTAGGCCATTCTTGAATAACCCAAATATTTTCTAGATCAATATGGACCCCTTCCTCATTCAAAATTTAACTAAGGTACTAAATTTTTATCATTTTGAATGTGCATTTTCTAATATTTGCATATAACTTATGCTCCTAAAGAGTTTAAAGCACCTTACAAACATGTTGTAGATGTTCCTCCCATATTCTGCTATATATGAGTATGTCATCCAGGTAGACAACCATGAATGATTTCGTTAAGGGTCACATGATGTCATCCATCATCCTCATGAAGGTTGAAAGTGTGTTAGTTAAGCTGAAAGTCATAACCAACCATTTGAAGAGCCCCTCCTTAGATTTGAATGCAGTTTTACAGACATTCATGGGATCGATGGGAATTTGGTGATAGCTAGATTTGAGATCAATTTTAGTGAATAAATTCACACCATAGAGTTGGTCCAGTAGGTCATCAATCATAGGGAGAGGGTAGTGATTCTTCCCAGTGATTTTATTCAAGAATTGATAATCAATGCAAAGCCTCCATGTTCCATTTTTCTTTGGTGCAAGGATAATTGGGCTGCCATAGGGTGAAGAGATTGGCCTGATGTGACCCTTTTGGATCAATTCTTGAATATATCTTTTTATCTCATCATTCTCCAAAATTGATCTATGATACACAAGACTATTAGGTAAAGGTGATATTGGGATCAAATTGATAGAATGTTTTACCTAGTAATGTAGTGGAACTCCTATGGGTGACTTGAATAAGTCATCATATTCTCCTATGATATGTCCCATATTCTTCTATTATTGTTTTGATTATGTAGTTAAGAATACAATATTGGCCTTCCTAAATTTTTGTGGTTTGACCACCATGAGAATGAATTTTTTTGTCTTTTCCACCAATCTCTTACATTGCTTGGAACTAATTAGGGAGATAGATGTGGGAGGTGGTACCTCTGGTACCCTATAGCACCGTGTTCCAAGAGTGAGGGGTTATTATTCAAGTTTGTGACTCATATATGCCTTGTTGATCATACATGAATGACTGACCAAGGAGTACATCACAAACATCTAGATTAACCACATCACACAAGACTTCATCTTGGAAAGGTTTTATTGCATATGAAAGAAGACATTAATGGGTGACACAGAGGTCTCTCCCTAGGTTCAACCATCCAATACTATATGGATTTGAGTGAGGCTTTATAGATAGATTTAGAATTTTCACAACTTTAGTAGAGATTAAATTCTTTTGACTCCCACTATCAAGAATGAAATGCAAAGGCTTATCTTTTACCTGTAATTTAGAGTGAAACAATCTTTCCTTATCATTTGGAATTTCCTCATGGGTCTATGATGAAGTGATGATGGTGTCAAGATCAACATCTACAATCTCTTCTTTTTCCTCTTTGATTGTAGGTTGTGTATGAAATAGAGTAGTAGATGTTGATTATTGTGACTCATAAAGTAGTGAATTGATGGCTTGACATTCTTTTTTAGAGTGAGTTCCAGTTTTGTGGTAATCACACCATTTTCCATCCTTCCCCTTATAGGGTTTCTTAGATTGAAACTCCTTTTGCTTCCAAATTTGGCTTTATGTTTGACCTTCCTTGTCACTTTTCCATTTTGAAGGCTGACTCTTTGTATTCTTTCTACCATGCTTTTTCTCAATATTCACTACAAACTTCTATGCCTCACTGAGGGTTTCCAAATTAAAGAGTTTCGTTCCCCCCCCATATGTACCATTATAGTCAACCACAATATTTTAGAGTCTTATGTTTCTCACTTTCTTGGATGCCTAATCTTGTAGACAAAGAATGAAAAATGTCTATGTAATCTTGAATAGATTGGTTCTTACCTTGGCAAAGTTGTTGCCACTGTATGTACAGATCATCATATGCTCCAATGGGATAGTATTGTTCCTTTACCACTTCCATGAAATCATCCTAGGTAGGTTCCACCTCAAGGCCAATGTCATCTATACTGAACCTCTTTGTGTACACTTCCCACCAATTTTTCATGGGCAATGATGCTTTCAGAAGAGCAAAAGTGATCTTTTCTCCATCAGTGAATTTAATTATAGAGTAGTAGGAAGATAATTGATCCAACCAATTTTATACTACATCAGCATTGATTTTTCCTTTAAATGTATGAATATCAAAATTCACCTAAACCTTGAAGGGTGTTGGGGCACTAAAAGGACATTCCATGGATGAAGATCCAAAAAGTGTAGATGAGGAGCCAAAATTTCCCATCAAGATTTATTGAAGAATTTGGGCAAATTATTATAGCATATATACTTGTTGTCATTATATGGATTCATTTACCATTTCCTTTAAAGGATCATATGTCTCGAATTCATCCACCATTTGAAGTCATTTGAAGTGAATAGGTGGATAGTTTGGAATCTCTATTATTTTCCACCCAAGATTCTTGTAGCTTGACCTCATCCTTAGGATTATACCCTCTCAAGACAAACTGATTTGATACCACTAATTCAAAACTTAGAATTTTTAGTTGACAAATATTTCAATAACATAAAAATAACACAGTAATAATGAATTCTCTGAGAAGAGATGTTTTATTACTCAAGATCACAATACAACTATATGCTTATCTCTGGGAAGAGTTGTCTAATTTCCATTTCAGGTCAAATCTTCATTTATACAAATTTTTAAAGTAGGGGGAGAAAGTGGAAGGTCTCCAATCTTTATGGAGATTAAGTAGTTTGACTTCCATGATTTAAAACAATACAAAATTTGAGGAATTACTATTTTTAGATTACACTACTAAAATTGAAATTTAGGTCACTTCCATTAGGTTTTCAAGGGTCAAAATCCATTGAGTGGTTATAAATGCCATCTCAACATGTTATCCTCATTATTATCTTTCCAATGGTTTAAATGATGAGTCAAATGGAGTTACATTTCAAAAGTTATGGCTCCCGAAAGTTCCATCATCAATTGGGCTGGAACCATCACCCAAATTATTACCTGAATTATTTCTCAAATCACAAAATTTGGAATGTATAATAAGTATGAGGTTATATAAGTTAATCACACACTTATTTTTGGTTTGGAATGTTTGGGAACCCTGTAGGGCCATCTTTCAATCTCTTGGTAGGGATGCCTAATTGAGGCATAGTTATGAGAGATAAAAGGCAAAAAGGGGTATCTATAATCACTCTCAAAACATGAAATTACATAATGGTTCTTGTAATATTACATCAAATTTTTAGTATCCTTTGTACTTTTTCTCCACACAAGGAGGTTTACATCATTTTAGGGCTACAAGCAAGAAGGCCAATTTGTGGCTTTTGGTAGAGAATGAACGATTGGGAATAGGTTGAGGCATAAAAATGGATTTTTTTAGGTTAAATATGATTTTAGTAGTCCATAAATAAAGGTTTGACAATCTTAAGTAGACAAATTCAAGATTTGACACTTGTATGTAATGTTGGCCTAAGGAGATGAAGAGTCCTCTAGACACCTTGTAATAGAAGTAGGTGATGTGTCAAAGAAAACTTGATGGGGTCACCTAAGAGGTTTCAAGAGAAGATATAACATCTAGGAGAAATTTATCTAACCATTAATAAGGCCAATTGTCCTTCAACATGCCAAGACAAAGGGTAGTTTCAAGAAGCTAATCAAGGGTGTCAAGTAAGTATTTCAACTCCCACACCACTTGGAGAGTTAGAGAATATTTATAGGATATAAACATGGAATATTAGACCTATTTGGGGTATTTACATAACTCATCTCTTATTTTTAACTCACATG